>NW_004624806.1:1160156-1233911 GCF_000247695.1 Heterocephalus glaber
AATATATTTTTATAATATGAAAATTGACAATATAAATCATGCTACAACTTATTATGAGTTTATACAAACAAAATATAAAAGATACCATCTTCAATGTGTACACTGAGTTGACTGTGAAACTAGTATCAGTAGTATGTACTAGTTAACAACAACAAGAACAACAACAAAATGGGAACAGCTTCTGGGGATTTAACTCAGTGACACCGCACCTGCCTTGTAAGAGCAAGGTCCTGAGTTCGATCCCCAGTACTGAAAAATAAAAAATATGAGGAACGTTCAAAATTACACACTGAATTACTGTTATTTTAGCTCTGAAAGGGATAAAGCATAATATTATGAAAATAAGATTAATCAGTTTTTACTGATTCTGACATATTTACAATGTCTTCAAAAACAGAAAAGATGTTTTGTCACATAAATTTCTCATACTGTTTCCCTAAATAATCTTAGAATCCTTTTCATTTCAAGTTTAAAAAGTAGACCAGGAAAAAAGAGCACTTTAGTTAGAATTGCTAGTGAACTATTCTTTTCTTCAAATGAATTGCCTATTCCCCAGCATTCTCTCCACAAGTAGAATCAATAAAGTTTGGACCTTTATATAAAATTAATTGGGAGAGTTCATGAATTAACCATATTGAGTAACAACTTAAAGATGCATTATAGGAAAAAAACAAGTTTTATCTTTTGGAAACTGGAAGTATACCTTGATGGTACAGCATTTTTCTAGCATGGATGAGGCACTGGACTCCATCCCCAGCAATGTAAAAATGAAACAAATCATTGAATTTTGGGGGGAATGCTTTTTGTATTTTGAGGGTTTAGAGGGGTGGGAAGGTGAGTACATTGACTGACTGATTGACTGATTGGTTTTTTGAGACAGGGTCTTCCTATGTAGTTCAAGCTGGCCTCAAACTCATGGTGATCCTCCTGCCTCAGCCTCCCAAATGCTAGGATTATAACTGTGTGCCACCACACCTGGAAGTAACACTATTTTAGATGATTTTTATTTTTGTGGATAAAAAAGATAGGGAAAGGGAAGTAAGAAGACTACAATGAGGAAAGCTAAGAAACTGTTATGTATTAAACTGCAGGGACTCTATGGGCTGGGCTATACTGTCAGAAAGAATACAAACTAGCATATTTATATGTAGCACACAGTAGGTATTCAAATACCTATTACACTGAATGACCTAACTTGGTATCTTTCCAGAATTACACAGTCAGATGTGAGTAAGGGAAACAATTTGCCAGGCCATCAACCTATAATGATAAGTACATCAATGGCTTAAATGCCTACCTACTCAAAAGAGAGAAATTATAAAAAAGAGAGAGAGAGAAATCAGTAGGAGGCAAGGACCCACCTCTCATGATATTCAACCTACAAAATGCATAAAGGAAATCTTTCTAAATATCAACAAACCGAACTGTTAACAAAACAAGAGCTCTGGACCCTTGTGGTATCATATCCTATTTTTCACAGCAAAAAGCAGATGACAAAGCATTTTGGAAAAGAGGACTTCATGTGGCGCATGAGTTTCCTAAAACTGCCATAACTGGGTGGCTTAAAGCAAGAGAATATTATCTGGGTCATAGTTCTGGAAACTCTAAGTCCAAAACTAAGGTTTTGGCAGGGTTGGTTCCTTCTGGAGACTCAGTAAGAATCCATTCCAGGCCTCCCTTCTCCCTTCTGGTGGCTGCCTCAAATCCTTGGTGTACCCTTTCCAATTTCTGCCTCTTTCTCCATATTATCTTCTCCTTTGTGTATTCTTACTCCCCTCACAAATATAATTATCACTGGTCTTGGGGCTCCCTATAATCCATAATGAATGCATTGATGGAGTCTGCAAAGACTCAATTTTTCAAGAAAGATAACATTCACTAGGTTTTGGGGCCCAGCAATTAAACCCCTATAATGTGAAAATTTACATGGCTTACATGCAGAACACATTTATTCCACCCCAGTATCGCAGCTCTCACCCCATTATAGTATCAACACTAAGTCTAAAAATCTCATCTAACAGGTATCACCTAAGAAGTCCCAAGTCTCAAGATCATCTACCCCAGGTACGGGCAAAACTCCTGTCTATGAACCTATAAAACTACAAAACAAGTTATCCATCTCTGGAGTACAATGAGGGGACAAGGAGAGACTGGAAAGGATAAAGGGGTCAATAGTTTTAAGCAAGCCTGAAATACAACAGGGCAAATTCCATTAGGTTTCAGGCACATAGAATCATCCTTTGTGTCTTAATCCTCTGTCCTTCAGGTCCATAGCTCCATGGCCCTCTGCACTGCCAGTGTCAACTCTGCCTCAGGACTATTGTTGCTTTTCTTTTCTTTTTTGCTTTTTTGAGCAGGGTTTCCCTTTGTAGTTCAGGCTAGCCCTGAACTCACTATGTAGCCCAGGCTGGCCTCAAACTCATGGCAATCCTCTTGCCTCAGCCTCCTGGGTGCTGGGACTACACGCATGTGCCACCATGCCCAGCTCTATTGTTGCTTTTCTTTTATTTATTTTTTGGTACCAGGGATCGAACTCGGGTCCTTCCGCCTGCACAGCAGGCGGTTAAACCACTGAGCTAAATCCCCAGCCCTATTGTTGCTTTTCTTGAAGAGGGCACATCTGTAGCCACGTAGGTCTATCAGCCTGTTTCCTGCGTAGAATTTTTGGAAATCTGACAGGTTTCTCATTCCATCCTGGGTCTGTTCCTTTCAGTCCAAGCTGGCAGGGTTTTTGATGGTACATTCTCAACAACTGTGGTTCTTGAGTGTATTGTCATGGAGGACCACACCACTATACAAGAGGCTCCTCCACTCATCTTTCCTGGATGAGCCCATCTCTATTCTGGGCTTCTGCTGAGATGTTTAAATGGATCCTTGATTAATGGGTATAATCTATCTCTTCAGCGAAACATTGTCCAGCCACACCCCTGGGCTCTCTTTAGTGTATACTTTCCAAATAGTGACCAACCCTCCCAGTTTGGATTTCTTTTGCCATCTGGATTTCAATTTGTAAATTTGCCCCCAAATCAATGCCTGAATATCATATCTCGGTCTAAGGAAACTAAAGGCATTCCTCACTAAGCATTCCACCTAGAAAATGAAGTAGAAAGATATTGAGTACATTAGTAAAATCCCATAAAATATCTCAAAAAGAGTACCAGATCTGAAAAATAATCTGATGAGGCTCCTAAGAATTTTTCTTCAGTAAAACTTCAGAAAAGTTCTAGAAGAAATTACTGTGGCTGAGCTACCTGACATTTTTAATAGCCCAGTCTTTAGTGTGCTGAATGAGCAAGGCTCTGAGTTAGACATTTGCTGTCTTTCAGGCCATTTGTTGTGAGCATTTCACTAATAACAACCAGTCCTGCCATCACCACCATCAATTTGGCTGCTTTACTAAGAGAAATGAAAGACAAATACTGTCTCCCAACCAACAGAAGCATCCCTTCAACTTTAGTGCTTTAAGCAAAGACAATGTATCTACAAGAGGTTCCTAAGTGTTTCTCCAAAGAGACACAATTACCACTTGGTCAAACAATATTTTGCCACTGTTGGCCATGTATGCCTTACATGAGAGTAAACATCTTTTTGACCCAGTACTGATAAGACAATTTTTAGATTATCAACTAGAGTGTTACACATCACTTCAAAGCATAAGGCGAAAAGTAGCAATAACTACAGAGAAAACCCCCTAACCTAAGGGGACTTTATGTCTACTATAAAGAATTCTGATAGTTTGTTCTCTGTTCTGAGAGAAGCACAGGATTTAGGAAACATATTCATTTTAGAATTACAAAAATAAAAGTTAAATCATTTAATTTTTCCTTTGAAAGACAATGTACATTATATCAAGTAACTCAAAATTATTTTATTTTGCACAGAGGAGTTTTTATAAAATAGCCTAAATTTTGAAAATCTGAAAAGCCTTCTAAAAGTCAGAGGACAGTAGAGGGGAAAGCATTTTACTTTCCAGGCTTGTATTCCTTGCAAAATCTTACCCTTTATTAAATCCAAAAATATATTTAGCAAACACTAAAATGTATTGTTATCCATATTTTATGGAGACCTGGCAAGAGCAAAATAAATTTGCTTTAATCAAATGTAAGCCTTAATTCCCTAAGTCAGCATCCCATATTTTTCACATTTTATAGGTCTTACTCCTTCTGCTAAATCTGTACAGCTGCATTCTCAGATTGTAAAAAACAATGTAAAGTATTATGTTGAAGCAGGCATGAGATATTTTGGGGCTAGAGATGCAGTTATAATTCTATCTAGTAGGTCTCTGCATGCTTGACTGAACATGTTAAATATAGAATTGCTCACTGAAAAACTAGAGCAAGACAGCCTTTAGAAAAGCTTGGCATCTTCCTCATTTTGTAAACATATTTTAAAAGAATATACAAACTAAAAAGGGGATGCCTGTGTTATGTATCCATATATATTTGTAAGTCTATAAAAACAATTAAAAGCTTTCACAGAATTTAGCTAGAGATAGATTATAGATAATACTTATTTTCTTCTCTTCTTATTGGGCATTTTCCTTTTTTTTCTTTTGGTACTGGGGATTCAACTCGGGACCTTGTGCTTGTGAGGCAGGTGGTGGAACCACTGAGCTAAACCCCCGGTCCCAGGCATTTTCCTTTTTACTACTGGTTATATTGTCAGTCAAATATGAAAACAGTAGAAATTTAGTTTAACGATGCTTTACAACATATACTAGATTTCCTAACTATAATGAATTTTCCTTGTTATTTGGATACAGGAGAAAAAAAGTCAAGTCTCTTTATACTGTCATATTACTAAAGAACACAGTGATTAGAGATAGTTTTTAAGAAGCATAATAAATAGGAAAAAAGGGAATAAAGTTCCCAATAGCCTCTCACTCTGTAAATCCGAAGCAGTCTGGAAAGTAACATCACACAACATTCCAGAACAGCCCCAAATCAAATAAAATGAAGAACAACAAAATAAAAGCAAAAAAGGCAAATTTTGGGATTTCTAAGCAAAGATGGGAAAGATGATGGTCTCTGGACAGACACAGGAGTGGGTGTCTTGCACAGGTCACTGTGGGCAAGGGACAGAGAAGCATGTTACTGAGGCGTTACTGAGCAGCTAGTCAATTACCATCTTGGACATTCTCTTCCTCTGCCCAGAACTGCCCTCCCTTCCTTTCCTGGTGGCTTCATTACACAGGGTAGAGCTCCATGATCACTAAGTCACAGAAGATCCCTCTTTTCTGAGCACCAAGAGGTTCTCTCAGGCCCAATATCCTACTTTATTTTAATAATAAAATTTGCCACTATATAAATATTTTATTTGCTTAAATGTTTATGTCTATCTCTAACTAGAAAAAAGGAAAGGGTACTGAATTTGTCTGGACATTCATGTGCATCAGCAATGCTGCTATTTACTGACCACAACACTTATCATAACTATCATGCATTGCTTATCATTTTACATACAAATAAAATGCAGTACGATTGGCTGTGAATAATAATTTATTTCCATGTCTTATTCAAACATCACAAAGGGCATTCTTCTATAAATGATGTTTACATTGTTCATAGCCCATCTTCCTCTTTCAAAGAAGACTGTGTCAGAGAGATGCAGGGTGCCTAAGTACAAGTGTCCTTTGCCACTGGGGTAATGCCAAAAGCCTAGGGCCCAGGGCTTTCTAGAGAAACCACAAGAACAGAAAAAGTAATACTTCTAAGCTCATAGGAGAAAATCAGAACTTAAAAAATAACAAAAAAGGTAACATACAAATTAATCACAATAAATATGAAATGCAAACACAGTAAATCAATACATTATAAAAAATATAAAATAGACTGTGATATGGGATTAAAAAAACACCAAATCAATCAATCAATTGCTACCTGTGGTTTAAAAGAAATTTTCATCCACCACAAAGACAAAACCATTTCCAACCTGTAAACATCCTGTAAGATAGCCTTAAAATATAGAAAGCTAAAATTGAGAAATGACAAGAGGAAATGAACAAACACATTACCAGAGGCACAGATTTTATACTGTTAGTAATTAAAAGATTTTTTTAAAAAAGATACATGGTATCAAAAATGACAAGATCCTTCTAATGTATTTTTAAACATAGAACATTTATAAAACTTTATGCACCAAATCACAGTGCAAATAATAATAAAAATACACTGCTACACAGCTCTAAAAGCAATTTCTAGAAGAATCCCCAAAACACTTTATCATTAAACTCTGATAAAAGTGAGTAAATACTGTAACATAACTCAAAAGGTTATACTTCTAAAATGTCTATCAATGTACTTTGGAAATTGGAATACATTAATTAAACCACCACCTTTGGCAGAGGTTCTCAGGCTGAACATCTACTTCAGCCACGGAAGTGCTCCTGTAAGCAAATACAGCTACAGCCATACCTGGGATGGTTACAGCCCTGGCCTCAGCCCAGGTCATAGGAGCATGCTTAGCATGAAACAGGCATTTCCACTAGGGAGAAACTGAAAAGCAGGGAACTTCATAACCTAAGTAAATGGATCTCTACCAACTGTCTAACCTACGTTCTTCAATGACAGTGGGCAATGTGAAAGTGGAGATCAGGGTTGCGCTTGTGGGAACAGAGGAGGAGGAGGCACCTGGGAGGAATATCCAATGGAAGAAGTTGGTGGAACGAAATGAGATGTTGCAGGGGCTTGGGACTGAGGCCAGACATGTGCACTAAGGCTGAATGCATTCTAACTTGGAACTGGTCCAAGAATCATATTTGAGTAAATTCTGGCATGACTGCTGAATAAAACAGTTAACTGATTTTACTGAAACACTTTGTTTAAAGCCCCTTAACCAGTGGATCTTTTGGGGACGAAGACAACTGTCCAAAGCCCATTGGTGGCACTCAGTATGTATGTGCCTGAATGACAACTATGATGATCTGTACAAGCTCAGTTTCCCCGAGTAGGGCAGGTCAATCCAGTTAACAAGCATTTCACTTCCTATATACCATGCCACCTGGCTCTGGCACGAGGATACAAAGCTAATGCACCAAACTAGGGTGACTATCCTCCTGGAAGTTAGTGGACTAGAAAAACAGTCAACAAGGAAGACAGAGACCCACCCAGAACTGAAAAGCTGACTGGACAGCCTGATGTAGAGCTTCTGGTCAGAACTAAAGGCATCTCCAAAGGGGATAACCGGTAAACTCTGAGTGACAAAGCAGGACTAATTGCAGGCACAAGAGCACTGAGAGAGCACAGCTAAGCAAAAAGAAGCCTGGAATGCTGGCATGGTTGTGGCATCCTGGAAGAGCAGAGAAGACATGCTGGGCCACTTTAGGTGAGGCCTGTGAACTGGAGTAAAATGGCAGGCTCAGGGGTCAGTATTAGGAAGTAAGAAGTTCCACATGAGCAGTGATTCTAGTAACAAAAATGACAGCTGCTAGCATGTGTCTTATCTTCTCTGTGTCACTAGCAGTAAAAAGCACTGCACACAGGGAGCCTCCATGGGAACACTGCTGCAAAAGGAGGCTGTGCTCATACCTAGAAGAGTGAGCAAGAGCAGTTGGAGTGACTCACAGTAACCACAAATGAACCTACAAAGTATACAGACTCTGTAATAGACTGTTACTCCCATTTATGAACTCTATGAATGAAGATGTCACCCTTTTGAGAAACTTTAGGGAAAGCCCATATATAAATTAAGACATGTCTCAGATGTCCTGTTTTATTCCATTCTATTTTATAAATAATGGCTACTCTACATTCATAATTTATCTGTGATTCATTAATTTTCAATTATTCATATGAAAATTTCAAGTATACATATTAAGGATATCTTTTTAAAGATAATCACTTTATAAATACATAAAAATGATTTGTAAATGTTTACATTATAAATATTAGTCTTCAAAATAAACAGACATCTGATATTATTTATATCCTGATCTCTAGTTATACAGGTTCTCATTTTGAAAAATGGTTCACATTTAAAAACTGCCTTACTCAACATTTTTATCTAACTTGAAAGATATATCAGATTTTCCTTTAAATACTGGTAATTTTGAAATGTGAATGACACACACAGATCCAAGAACACTGGGAATAAAATGTTTTTTAGTAATCAATAAAAATTATTCTCTCAGGTTGATTTGTGCTTTATCAAGAAATATATCCCAATTGTTGAAAATTATATCATCAATACATCCATCAGGAAAAGTATAGATCCTTAGGTTATTTTAACAAAACTATGCCTCAGATGCTATTTCTACAGAAAGACTCCTCAGATTCATCAGGTTTCCTGCTCTCTTTCTCTTTAGCCTTGTTTGGATCATTTCTTTCACACAGAGAAAAAAAAATTCCCAGTAAAATCGTAAGTTATGAAATCAGATATGTATCTTATTTTAATTCATAAACCTACCTTATGGGAATGATGTAGGAAAACAGAAGAAGGAATCGGAAAAGATTGCGGTACCATGGACCTGCAAATCCCTGTAACGTTACCATAACAACAGAAAGAACAACTAAAGCCAGAAATAGAGCTTTTGTCAGCTGATTGAGCTCGAGGTCCAACAAACCAACCTGAAAAAAAAAGAGCACAACTTTAATATATGACCAAGTTGACCACAAATCCCTAATATTATGATTGGAAGACATCATAATGATGATATAAAAAGAATTAAAGATTTTAAAATTTGTTTTTACAAGGATGAAATACAAAAATGTACTAACTTTTCTCCTGAAAAACCTCTTGCAGATTTAGGCAGAATTTCTGAAAATAGATCATGATTTCCAGAACATTCCCAGAAAGGGTTTGCTGACAAATGCAAGGCCAGAGTACACATCCCAACCACTCAGCCACCTCCTTTGGGTAAATGATGTCATGATCAGTAGTCTGACCAGTGCCCTGCCCTAAAAAAAGTTCTTTTGTGAGCAAAGCCCATTTCCCTTAGCATATACCATGTCATGGTCATACTGTCGCTCTCAAGCGTCTCTGTAAACCCCTGCTTAAGGATTTTATTCAGACTGAGGCTCTCCCAAACAAGAAAGTGTGTGTGTATGAGCACCATCTGTAAGTCTTGAGAAGACTTCTGATTTAAAAAAAAAAAAAAAGGCAACAGAAGGTAGTTAACTTGTACTAAAAACCTTTTCAATTAGCACAAATCCCACACTTCAAATTTTCTTAATAAAACACATTATTCTCATATTCATTCTGTGGATCACTTACTAGCTGACAAAAATGTGAGAAAGATCGTATCAGTAAGGAGTAGTTCTTTTTTTGTTGTTGATCTTGGAAACAGTAAGAACTGGCCATCCAATCAGCTCTCTTTCTACACGTGAAGAGAATATGGCTTTTCTGAAGCATGTAACTTCAATTTTGAGCTCTAGCAATCTTTGCAAACTGCTTCTCCTTGCTTAGTTTCATCCATGAAAGACCACAGTGCAATACAGTGTGTGGGACTGAGGTATACACAGGGCAACTGGGTGTTGCAAGAAGGCCTCCGGACGGGAGAAGGGAAGGAGCACAGTGACTGATATTTCCAGAACTCTGCAATGAGCTGAATCAAACACCAATTCTGTCTCCTAGCTGTATAACTCTGGACTGACTGAACTTTAGTTATCTTAACTATAGGGACTATGGCAGTATCTCCCCAACTGGGGATGAAATGATACGCAGCACACACAGCGCACAGCTCCTGTCACACAGAAAGCCCAACATGCACGGTGTTGTCATTGTTACACAATTGTATTTGAATCAAGTTTTTTTTGCAGACTGTGACTTTGGGGACTATCCTTAAACTCTTTAAATCTTAACTGTTCTCATCTATAAAATGGCACTACCTACTGGGCAAGGTAGTTAGAGGAGCTCAGATGCCGTGGGCACACACAATGCCAGGCTGAGGGGAAACAGCCATTGGGATGAGGTCTGGCAATAGCAAGAACAGAATGTAATGGTCTGTACTGACTTTCCTAATCTGAACAGTACATTGAAACCTATCAGGCTAGACATCTCTTTGCTACCTGAATTCCTCATGAGTTTATCACAGCTTTTGAAAAAAAGTACAAAGAAACAAACCCAAAACCATGACTGCCTAAACCTTGATAAAATATAAATAGGATACTACACATATTAAATTAAAAGTCTCAGAACTGCTGATTTAATAACCTGGCTTCTTTCATAGTGCCTTTTGAAAACCTGTAACATCAGCCAGTAGAAAGCTAGCCTTTTCCGGAACTCATAATTTATACATGGCTTTAATATTTGCCACAAACTCTCATGAAACCATGAGAAACTGTCCTCAGAAAAAACATAACTGTCAAAAAGCCAATGAAGTCCAGTGTGAAGAAAAATAAATAAATAATTACATGCCTGCTACATTTTATGCTAAACTCTAAGGTTATAAAAATGAGTAATTCTGAGATATTTTTTACCTGTAAGAAATAGCTAATCTAGTAGGAAAAAATAAGATGAACAGCAACAACATACATTATATAAAAGAAACATATTAAGTAGATAATTTTCTTCTCTCACTGGGTAGTTTTAAATCTCATTGTGAAACTGATAATCAGCATTACTGTTGGAAAACACAGGGTATTAACAGAGATCCAGATATAATTTGACTGATATCTGTCTAGCATGGAGATTCCAAACTTACACCCAAGAGAACAGTGCAGAGTCTGTAGGGTGGGTTGAGAGTCATGGGATGCCTTCCTGGATGCCTTCCTGCTCTTACTATGTAGACCTGATGTGGGGAATGAGCCCAGCCCATCTGCAGGGTGGTCTCATTTGCCCACTTTGTGTCTTGTCACCACTACACAAGACACCTAAGTAAGGAAACTTCAAATAGAAACTAAGCATCAGTTTTATAGGAATGTCTCCTCACTTCTAACAATAAATGGGGCATTCTGCTTAGCACTGCTGTTACAGCAACACAAACAGCAGCTCATTTCCAACAGATACTCTTCAAGAACTGCGTGCTCTCAACTTTGCATTCTCCCAGAAGCACACATTGTGCTCTAATTCTTAGTACAGTCATAGATCGATCCCCTTCAAACCATGCAAATCATATACAGGACTAGTCCACGGGAGCATCTCTGAACTCCAGCACAGGCACTCCTTTATCTCTAAGTCTTGCAGCAGAAGAGTTAAATCTACCATTTCCTTAGATAATAGACAGTCTGGAAGGAACTATACTTAACGAGTTCTGAAAATTCTCCATGTTGTTTCCTGGGCAGGGTCGGCGCCTTCCCTTGAGAATGAGGCAGCTCAAGACCACAGCAGCTGATTTATCAGCTCCATTTAAAAAGCAGCACAAGGAGGACAAATATCGTGCAATTTCCGCTGCTTCACCATTACATAGTTTATGCTTGAATTATTGAGAAAAATAGGTTTTTGGATTAAAATGAAGAAAAATTAAGCCAGGGAAGTAGAGCATGTTTCAAAGCCCAGATCTTTCTGCTGTGACAAAGGCGGTCTAAGTTTCAGGCCTCACTGAGGATCAGATGAAGTCATTATTCATTCAGTCAGGGAAAAAAGACTCAATTACCTCAACCTAAAGATGCTATCAATGAATGCAAAGTGCATATTTTACTCTATTCATCCAAATCCCATTAAAAAGTGAAAGGAATGATTTAATCTAGCCTTCCAGAGTTGGTCTTTTTTTGTAATAAAATAAAGAATCACTGTCTTGCAAAATGCATAACTACTACCTCACACTCTTTCCCCTACACCACAGCAATGAAAGACTAAAAGCTGCCACAAAACCACTCAGAAATGAATACAAAGTTTCCTTTGAAAAAATGCCACAGAGGATGGAAACATTAAAAGCAGCCCACTGCACACGGATTTTCGGGTAATTCAAGGCATTAATACCTTTCTAATTGACCAAGACAGATGTGGTTAACTGTCTCACTAGTGAATATCACAGTTTTGAAGTCAACTAAGTGCAGTCTTCCCCCATTCCCTTCTAATTTAAAGACAGTGATGACAAGTGTAGCAGAGTCATATCCAACTCTGAAACAATGGGGTGTTGCTTGCATCTTTCTGAACTGTGACTGTTCTTCCTAGAGTGAAACTGGAACCAAGTTATAACGCAGAGTGCGATCTCAATCTTTTGGTCAATTTTAATAAAACACGGTGGGGAGAAAAAATGTATTTCAACACTTATTAAACTACGCTCTATAATAACTAATCTTTAGGGTTGATTTCTCTGAAACACTCTTAAATGATGTACCAGCTCCACAAAAGGTATGCAAACATTATTTACTGCAAACAAATACTAATAACAAAAAATTTTATGAAATAACAAAAAAAGACAATTTAGGCTCTTAAAAGCTATTTAAAATAAAAACTAGTTAACTTACAAAGTCACAGAGTCTACAAAGAAGTGTTAACTTTAGTTCTGGTATGAATCTGTGTTCTTTAAAGAATTTCTTGGGGCCGGGGATTTAGCTCAGTGGTTCCGGTGCCTGCCTCGCAAACACAAGGTCCCGAGCACAATCCCTGGTACCCCCCCCCACCACCAAAGAAAGGAATTTCTTGCATACCTGAACAGACCAGGTACCATCTGCTATGATTATAAAACCTTTTTATCCATAAAATATATTATTAATCACTTGAAGTAATTATGACTATATAAGAAAAGGTAAATTAAATACACTAGGAAGTAATTTCCAACATTTATTGTAATTTCCTATATTAGTAAAGCAAAATTTCTTCTACTTGTCATAATATTTGTTTTATTTGAAGCAACTGTGATAACAAAATTAAATACGCTACTGGAAATTTTAATCTCCAAGGGAAAATTTGTGCATAATGTCTAAGACAACCACAATGGCTCTGCAAAGGGGCTTTTCTAGGATAATGAACACAATAATTGCCTGTATAATCTAAAATGCTACTAATGGCAACGATCAAAAATCCATTTAGCTCCTCTTTAATTTATGTACCAAGTTTTAAATAGCTAATGGTTCCCAGTAAAATAATGGTTTATACCAACAATAAAGGGTAAATACGGCATCCTCCTGCTTAATCAAGAAAAGATCAGTTAGGTGTTTTTTTTTTTAAATGAACACATGGATGAATGAGAACAGGACCTTATCTCTATAACCTAGCACCACTCCGCTCCATCTTGAACTTAAAACTCTCTTCATACTACCAAGTTTCTGGGAATCAATGTATACACCAAACTACAACAAAGATCTCATGTTATAAAATCTTAGGTCACATTAAGGTTCAAAGAGTGCCAGATAAAACAAAGTGCTTAAGTAATACTGTTGGTAACATTGCTCCCGAATTAACAGGACGTGAACGCCAAAATACTCTTACTAATCTTTTATGACTTACATGTATGTATTCTTTATATGGATATATTTCAGAATAGCAAAATAATAAAATACAAAATTTAAAAAAGCCATTTTACACCCTTGCAGAAAGCTAAATACTATTTTAATCTGTCCTATATTTTCCTTGTGAATATAGTATAATTTGAAAAAGACAATAGCCCCCAACTAAATACCTAATTCAAGCTGTATCTGTAAACCCAGTGCTCTGACAGGCTGAGGTAGGAGAATCACAACTTCAATCCCAGCCTGCGCAACTTAAGAGACCTTAGTTAGACCTTGTCTCAAAATAAAAAATAAAATAAGACTGAAGATTGTAGCTCAGTGTGAATGCCATAGGTTCTATCCCTGCTACCATAGAAACAGTAAGAAAAACAAAAACAATTGTAGGAAAACAGTTGTACTTCAAGACCTTAATCCTAAGTAAAATAAATCTGACATAGAAGGTTAAACATGGTGTAGTTTCCTTTATATCAGAAATACAGAGTATAAATGAAGAACAAAAAAAAAAAACCCACAGACAGATGATAAGAATTAGGGAGACAGATTTATGGAGATGAGAGGAGGATCTAAGGATGAGGAAATCTGAGGATGGGAGACATGGGTGGGAGGGAAGGAGGGGTAAGTAAAAAGGATAAAGATGTGATATATATATAACAATTCCCCATAATAAATGTATTTATTCTGTACTGTAAGCATATTAATAAAAAATTTTGAAACTAATTCATTCAAGACTACTCTACACAGACAAAAGTACAGTTCTCATTTTTGTTTTTTTTCCCTGGTACTGGGGACCAAACTCAGGACCTTGTGCTTGCGAAGCAGGTATGGTGTCACTGAGCTAAATTCCAGAACCTAAAAGTACAGTTTTATATGTGAAACACTACTGAAGGAAAAAAAAAGGGTTATTAATGTTGTTTATCTTTTACCAGCTAAATTATTCATGGATCAACCCATCCGTTCTTCATTCAGAATTTGAATTGTGACAACATAAATATACAGCTGTGCTTTAACCTAACAAATTCCTATAAAAAGCACATTTCTTTGAAAGAAATCAGCTCTATATTTTCCGCTTTTAGTACAATTTTAAAAAGCAAAAGAAAAGTTAAATTTTCAGACTTTTATTTGTATTTTTATATTTCAAATCCACGAAACTCACACACTACAGTACATGTAAATTTTAAATCTTAGAACAATAACTTTTTCCATTATGGAGTTTAAAAGTATTAGGTCCCCCCCGCCCGCCCGGTACTGGGAATCAAACTCAGGACTCTGTGCCTGCCAGGCAGGCACGATGCCACTAAGCTATATCCCCGGCCCAGAAGTATTAGGTTTTAAAAAGTAGTAATATTAGGTAGCCTTTTTCCTTATTTTTATTTATGTATACATTTTTGCATATGAACTACTGTCTTAACTGTAAGTAGCAATGTAGGGTGGCCACACACTGAAAACGTGTCTGACTATTACTGTTTGCTGCCCCAATGATCTGTGAAATAAGAAGGGTTTCTTTGGGTCATTATAGTATATATGGCACAATAATCGGTGCTTTAAAAGATCCCTATATAAGTATCATCAGGACAATGGTTAATGTTACAATATATTACCTTAATTTTTAAAACTCACAATCTGTATTTATACAATAGACACTTTAAAATTTACTGTGAAAGAATAACCTACATTCTTACTTTTCATCAAAGTAAGGTTTTATTCTGGCTTATTCTTCAGGCATTATTCAGAAAGTTTCTCCTTGAATACTTAACATACTTTAAAAATGGGGTCATTATTTTTTATATAAACAAACAATTATCAGTATAAAGGCCAGCTACTAAATAAGGACATGAAACTACTTTCAAACCCAGAGAAAGCACACAATCAGAGGATAAGGTGATTCCAGCAGGTACCTCACAACAGATCACACAAACTTGGTACACTCGATCCCTGACGTGTGGAACAATGAACACTGTGACATCATTTTGGCAGGTGGAATGATTACCGGAATCTGCAGGTACACACACTGCTGATATGAACGGGCTTCCCTGCCAGCCTCTTCAAACTGCTGAACTAGTCTTCTAGAGACTGGCTGCAGCATTTTCTATGATTCCTTTCTATTCACCAGAACAACTTTTATAACCATCAGTAATGCCAGAAAGCAGCCCAACAGCCATAAACATGTGCGTAGACACATCTTAGGTTTGCTTTTGAAAAACTTACGTGAACTTTATACATTCTGGCAGGACAACTTGGTTCTGCCAAATGATGTCTGCCAAGTCTTTTTTGATATGAGAACCTTTATGACAGTATAATCAATATATCAAAATTCAGCAAATGTAAGGCGAAACAAAATATTGGTAAGTTGCAATTTTTTAAATAACTGTAAATTACTTAAAATAGTCTTAACTCTGACACATCAAAACCATACTTTAAAAAGTGACTAGGTGATGGGGCCAGGGATTCAGCTCAGTGGTTCCAGCGCCTGCCCTGCAAGCACAAGGTCCCAAGTTCGATCCCCGGTACCAAAAAAAAAAAAGTGACTAGGTGAAAACCTGGAAGATAGTTTGTAAACTATTTACATATTTAGTTTTTACTCTATGTACATAAATAATATTAAAATACAGCACTGAATATTAAGATTAAACCTATACAGTATCTAATGTACATTACTTCTAATCTTATTTTTAATAGTCTACAGTTTATTTGAACATCAGGGACAGACAGGAGCTAGAACCAAGAATCATTCCCATTCCAACACAACACTTTGAATATAGTAACACATTTCATGGTAACATTTTGCTGTTTTTATAACATGCTTTGAAGCTGGAGAAGCAAAAGTGAACATGTGGCATGGCAAGGATTAACCAGCAGATGGAGCTCAAGGTTGACACTGACTTCCTAAATTCTGAACTTGGGCTGGCTCTAAGCAAAAACACGTTGGTATCTCTAATTCAGCTAGTTCAGTGCATTAACGACATTCACAGTGAAGACATTTATTTTGTTTTTGATAGTTACCCTACACATATTTTGTGTCAGGAAGAATTCAGGACAGAATTGATACACTTTAACGTCTTGGATTATTAAGGGAGGAATCCCTAAATAAAAAACTACCATCATATAAGGAATTGGGCTTGAAGATACACCATCCAAAATGCCGTAGAGAATCAGTACAGTAGTGCCATGAGGGCTTCCTGAAGATTTAGACTTACAAACCAAGTTGATAAAATCATAACCACAGCCTGCTTCATCATTTCAATATCCTTAATGTTTTTACCTTATATGTGGAATAACAATGTAGGAAAGCCATCAATTTTCAATGGTTTAACCAAGATCACCCACCAATTTAAAATAATTACTTCAATAGACTATGCCATCTACTGACACCAGACTCTCAACATTCAATATCATTTATTCATGTAGATAAGTGAAATCTGAGGTCAGGCATTTTGTTTTCAATTTAGTTTAATTAAGCCATTTATTTTGGTAATGTTATATTTACTTTAATAGGTATTTTAGAAAGAGCACTACCTTACTATCTAGAAATACAGCACCCATGAGTTTAGGGGGAGCAATGGTCTCACAGTGTAAAAAGAAAGCTCTGGGCTACCCCGAGCCCAGGTATACTGTGCTGCTGAGCATATTCTCAGTAACCCCATGCCCAGACTCTTTATGGTTCACACTGCCTCCCTCACATATGGAATGTGGCCCTACACTCAGATTATTTTTTCCTCTTAGGAATATAAAATATATTTAAAAAATACTACACATGTACTGACATTGTAGAAAAAAAGGTCTCTTATCTGGAGTCTTAAAACTTGGGACAGAGTAAGAAAGGCAAGATCACTGCTTTCTTTAAAACTATTAAAGTCATCTTTTGTTAGTCTATTTTTAATAGTTCAATGTGAAAAACAACACAGCCAGAGTCACTGGGTGACTAATTCCAAAATAGCATCACCTAAGTTCTTTCTTTGGCATACCAAGAAGTATAATACATTTAGTGGTTTGTGCAAAAGATCTTACCGAAAATACTAGTATAAATTTGTTACATAAGAGATTCCAAAAGTCTGGTTTCACTAATGACTACTTCAAATATTTAACACAGCACTTGAAGTTGCTAATTCTAAGTAACAGTATCTTAGAAATAATAAAATGGTAATTAACAGAAAATCCCCTGATATTTAATTGTTTGAGGATGGTGGAGTTTAGTTCAGCATATTTCACATCTTGAGACTGTGCACACTACTTTCTGTTAGAACTAGCACTGGACCATAAAGCTTAGAAAAAACAAAATGCTTGGGATTCAAGGAAATGGCTCCTAGACAGTAGAGTCAAAGAACATGCCTACGTCTCTTTTGGTGTTTCTTGGCTGACTGAATATGTGGAGATGCATGGCCCACTGGAGGTCCCTTCCTCAATCTCCAGGTACAAATAACTACATAAAACCATCAAGAGTGATTTTAAGTGAGTCACCATTTGACTTGGCAAAAATCTATGAGCTACTATATTTATGGGATATGAAACTAAGATTATTATTTGATTCACTGAGTTCCTGGCAATTAAATGCTTAGCACCTATTTATATTAAAAACACATGTGAAGATATAAAAACGCTGACCAATATTTGAAGCACTTCAGAATTACTATCATCTAAAACAAAGTCACTAGGTTCTGCCCCACCCACACATCAGCTTAACTAGCTATTAACCAGAAGTTAATAGGAGGTAAACATTTTAATGTTTAAGACAGCACAACAGAATGGCTGGCACAGAATAGCAAAAAAAGAGAAAAAGAATAAAGGAAAGTTATATCAGTCTAATATCTAACTTGGACCAGTTCCTTAGTTCTCAAAATCCATGATCTTATAACTTGCATTCTTTTGTTTTATAAGAAAAATGAACCCAGCAGATTTAGTGAAAATTTAAATGATAATGGTAATATGGTTAAATAAACTTCATCTTGCTTCATCACCCTTCTATTATTAAAACTGTCTACTTAAGAGCTTTATTACTGGTACCCTGGCAAAATATAACACTATTTTAAACCATCTAAAATTTTTGTGCTACTTTATGTCTTCAGAGACATTTTATGAACCATTTCATACTTAATGGCTTGTAAGCAATCCCAGGAGTTGGGAATTGTGTGAAAAGTTGTTCAGATTGACAGATAAAGTGAAAAGGTCTGTATTAATTTCCAAATAAAGAAATGCATGGCGTGGTATCTCACGATGATTATACTCTAAAGTACCAATTAGAACGCATCAGAAACTAGAGCAAGTTGACACTCTACAATAAAGCAAATAATTTCCAGTTGGAGGGGCAGAAAATGTTAATATGCAATGTTCAAGACTACAAGAATCTTTGTAAAAGGAAGTAGCTAATAAGGTTTAATGATGCATGTCAGGAAGCCACAGTATGTAGGGAAACACAGCTGGCTTCATTTTGTAAACTATTTGATATACACATCTTTCTCGTTCACGATTATCAGCTGTGCTAGTGCCACAGGGGACAGTTTAGACTTCAAATCAGGATATTCTTCTTGTTCTCTAAATTACAAGTAAAATACATTAATATAATATGGTGCTATAGGCTAGTGCCCCAACGAAAGCTTATCAGCTTAGAAAAGAGGATTAAAGAAGTCTTCTGTAAAATGTCACAGAAATAATCTTGCCAGTCTAAATAGGCTAAGGAGCAGAACCATTAAAACAAATCATAAAAGACAAAATGCTTGGATTTAGTGAATTAATTACTTTCACAAAACAGCACAATTTTCACACCTTAAGTATTAAAATACACATTAACCTAAAGTGCTTCTGTTGAAAACCCTGCAAGCTACCACTGTGCCTTCCTTTCAGGGGTGTGCACATGCGGGTGCACAAGAAGCCCACTCCAAAAGACAGAAGACATCTTGCGCCCATAGTTTGTTTTGAGGAACTGCAATGTGCAGGTGACAGCAATTAGCAGCGGATGATAGAAGCACTTTGAATTTGTACCAGATGGCAGCAAAGGGTCATTGGAAGCTGGCTAACCCTCCACAAGGAAACCCTTGTGTTAGGCAAGTATCAAGCTGGAAAGCACTTAGAAACAAATTAATTATTCAACCACCAGAAGACAACTGCTAAGTCAGAGCACTAATATCAAAATGCTGTTAAAGCACTTGGAGCGCACTTATTTTAAATGTAATTACACATATTAGCTCTTAAAAACAAGCATGCCACATAATGACAAAAAGGTTGCCCTAAACTAAAAGAGCTAAAATTCTAGTAATTAGTGAATTGTCTTATGGTAAAATAGTCAACAGGTTCTTACTCTGGATGAATGTTGCTTATAGCTAAACCTAGAGGCAGCCCTTTCTAAATGGGAATCTGTATGAAAACCTCATCAGCATCCTGGCTGAGAATAAAGGTCAGAAGAGCAACAGACAAATACTAATACCTACTAAGATAAAGGGCAGATAAGATACAGCTCTTCAAGCTACAGGGCTCTAAGAAAAGCCTCAAAAATCTCAGGTTGGTTAAGGCTTCAGGCTCAGAGGTGAGGTATTATGATACTAGAGCCAGGCCAGAATAGAAGACAAGAGAGGCAACAAGACTACAGGAAGAGTGTGACCTTTCCTTTGAGACAAGATCTCACTATGTAGTTCAGGCTGGCCTTGAACTCACTACATAGCTCAGGCGGGCCTCAGACTTGCAGCTATCCTCCTGCCTCAGCTGAGTGCTGGGATTACAATTGTGTGCCACCATAACCAGCTAAGTGTGGTCTTCTTATAGGACTTACAGGATGCACCACAGACTAGGCTCAGTATTGGAGTGATGTTCTATGTAGAAAAAACAATGCAAGCAAAAAGGCTTGAGACAAAATACATAATCAACTTATTTTGACAAGATTAATTCTAGGATTAATTAATTCCAAGATTAATAAATAACAGAGAAAATGGATTAATTTTTAGTTTACATTGCTTAACAAATTTATAGTTGATTTGTTTCTGTTTGTTCCCCTTATGACTATAGCAACTTACGACCCATCAGCCCTTCACAGTTTACAAAGTGCTTCTGCAGAATTTGTTAATCATCCTGACTCCATTCCCTCTTACTATTTCTGCTTGATTTCTAAGGGAGCATGAGTGTCTGACCAGGACACACTGATCCTGGCCGCTCTTTTGCCGCCTCCTTCAGTGATGCCACCCACTGCTAAAGTTGACTGCACCCACTGAAGATAGCAGAAATGAAATTATTTTCACTGTCATAATCAGATGTCTGTGGTTTGACATTCATTAACTATTCAAATCTGCATGAGGCTTATACAATCTAATATTTATCAAAATTTTTCTTTTATTATTTTTATATAAATGTGGTAAAACTTGCTTAACTGGCATCAATTATTATACTTTAAGAGAAAAGTGGACCAAATGACTACATTTTATAATCCAATGTCCCACAGGATGTAAATTCCTAACCTTAGTCATAGGACAGAGCTAACAATGAACCTGATTCCACTCAGCTTCCCTGGAGGGGTTGGGGATCCTCCTTCCACACAAGGAAGGTGGGCTCTACAGAAAACCTTCTCCATCAAGCACAGAGACTCTTCCTGGAATCCAGGTAAGGAGTGCTATTCAGGACTGGGATGTATCTGGTAGACAGCTTGCCTAGGATGAGTGAGGCCCCAGATTTGATCCTCAGCACTGGAAAGAGGAAAGTAGAGGCACTCAGCTGGTACCATCAGGAGACATGGGCAGAGCATCTGTGGAAACACTCAGAGCTGCAGGAACTCTTGCCAGAGCCCAGGCTTTCAAAGAGGCTGTCCAGTCCACCTTAGATGTCTCTTTAGAGTATCTTTGGAATTAGAGCATTTAATGGACAATTAACTGCCTTACAAAGCAATGCTCTCAAGAAAAGAGCAGGGTTAGAAATACATTCCCCCTAAAAGATAATCATATAACTTACATGACAAAAATTCTAAATGATAAAAGAAACTGAGAGGAAGTGTCTGAAATAAGCCCTGGTCATTAGATTACTCTTAAACAATGAAGCACTGCAGGTAAGCTAATTTTTCTTCAATTTCCTCTCAAAACAGGTATGACATAATGATCGGAAATGGTACCATAATGACTAGTATCTAAATGAATTAATTCTTCAAAGACCATTTCAACTCCCTGCAGTATATAGAACACATACCATCTTCCTACCTCCCTGTCACCACAACAATAGACCTCAAGGAAGCTGAACACTTGCACCGTGATCATGGCTCATTCTGCAGCCTGGCTTTAGGGAACCTGTCTGCACCCAGTAGGAACACTCAGTATTTGCATTAGACATAATAATTTAATTTGGTCTTAAATTTAAAATTCATGACCCTGACTTCAGTACTCAGAACTAAGGGGGCTTGGTGCATGAGAGGATAGAAACTGACCAACACAAGCCTCCTGACCAGCCCTCTACCTCCACTCTGCAGTCTCACAGACATCCACCATCCACCACTTACAGACACGCACCCTACATGCCCTCAAGTGTGCTTTCTGAAGCTCTTTCAGAGATCTTCAGAGACTCTGGTTCTCTACCTTTCCATCTGACTGTTTCTAAGACTACAAATATGCTCTGGGGGCACCTGATTGGAGAGCTATCTCAAACCCCCTGCCCTAGGCATGCAGAGTAATTGCTAATTTAAACACTAGTTACTATATTTCTTCTGTTCTCACTGACATGACTGACATGATCCTTTAATCTGACTTTTACCTTTACTTTGTATTCCCTCACTTACTTTCAAATCTATGCAAAAATGTCCCTGTATAGTAGAACATTTTGATACAGCAGGTCTTTTCTCCTTTTGAAACCCATTCAATTATAAAAAGATATCCACCTGGCTATCATGTTAGCCTCTAGTACCTTAGCTATTCATGGAAAAGCATCACACCAACAACAGGAGAAGATGAGACTTGCTGCCCATCCCAGCTCTGCAGTGAGTTGAGGAGAAGCAGCGTGAAATGCCGGCCCCCAGACAGCAAGGGGTGTCCACAGGTGACATCCAGGACCACTAGACAAAATGAGGCCTGCCACAACTAATTATGGGAGAGGAGAAAAGCTCTGGAGTTGGGTCTGGTCTTGGCCGGGGATCTTAGAAGCAGCCTGCAAGTTTCAGAAGCTCAGAGTCAGGCTGTGTCCCGGTGGCAAAAGCAGCAGCACAAGCTACTAGAAGCAGCAGTGCAGCACTGCTGCTCCTTTGTTTATCCAATGGCACGCAAAATCCTATTCTCACAGAGTATGGAACTGCCTTCCCTATGCCTGAGATGACAGCAGCATTCTAACTCATGACACTCATGGCATAACTATGGAATTGGTTGCCAACTTTCTCATTAAAAAAAAAAACAAAACAGCTAGTTGGGCAAGGTAAATCTTAAGATGATAGTGCTCAATACCCGAACATGGTTATATCTGTAACTACAGTACAAAGAACATGAACTCAATAGTCTATTGGGTAATCAATTTGGAAATAAAATGTTTCCTGCTACTTTTAAATAAAAATACACCCTAGAAGAAATTTTATTTTTATGCAGCAGAAAACAAAAAATAAAACTGTAAAAAGAAGATAAGGTGCAAATGAAAACAACGCTGAGATTCCACTTCACTCCAGAAAGAATGGCTGCTATCATGAAATCAACCAATAACAAATGCTGGTGGGGCTGTGGGGAAAGAGGAACCCTGCTCCACTGCTGGTGGGAGTGCAGACTGGTGCAACCACTGTGGAAATCAGTATGGAGATTCCTCAAAGAACTAGGACTGGAAGTCCCATTTGACCCTGCTATTCCACTGCTGGGGATCTTCCCCAAAGAATTAAAAGAATCATACCACAGTGATATATGTGCGCCCATGTTCATAGCAGCACAGTTTGTAATAGCTAAAACTTGGAAACAGCCCAAATGCCCATCAACTGGAGACTGGATAAAGAAAATGTGGTTTTTTAATAAAATGGAGTACTACTCAGCCATCAAAAATGAGAAATTAGAGACATTTATAGCTAAGTGGATGCACATTGAGGTGATACTCTTAAGTGAAATAAATAGGACACACATGTGTAAATACCGAATAGTTTCTCTGGTGTGAGAAACTGAAAGTGTAAATAAGGACTAAATGTATAATAGGTAATGTGAAATAGGAAGAAAAGGGGCAAACGGGAAGGAAGTGGGAGGGGTAAGGGAAAGGATAGAAGGGAATGGGATTAATATGAGAAAATGGAAAAATAGGAACAAAATCTTTGTAAATAGGGAGGACTGGAGGGGTTGAAGGGAGGGCTGGGCAAGGGTGAAAAATAAGAACCAAGAGAGACTATGTAAAGGTGTAAATTTCCAACGATGAATGTCATTATATTGTATACCTAAAATGTACCAATGATTAGAAGAAATAATCAATAATGCAAAATAGGAAGAAAAGGTCTAAAGGGGTAGGGATAGTGGGAGGGGCAGGGGAAAGGAAAGAAGGGAAAGGAAAAATGCTGAAAAATGGAAAAAATGGAAATAAAGTCTTTGTAAATAGGGAAGGGTGGAGGGGGTGAAGGGAGGACTAGGAATGGGGAAAAAATAAGAACCAAGATGCATCATGTAAAGGTACAAGTTCCCAATGAGAAATGTAACTGTGTTGTATACCTACAATGTACCAATAAAAGAATTTAATAAAGTGCAAAAAATAAAAGATAACTGAAACACCATCAAAAATTTCAAATGTCTAGAGATAAATCAAAATTACATGAAACATTTACAGAGAAAAAGCACAAAACATTATTGTAAGATATATGATATTCACTGATTAAAGACTCAATATTGTAAAAATTAATTTTCTCCAAGGCGCTATAGAGCAATCCTTATCAAACTCCCCACCATAATAAATACTAGCAGAGAAGTGCTTAACAGACCAATCCAAGAAGAGGACACAGAGGTGCTCCTATCACAAATGGACAGCAGATTTGCAAAAGAAGTCTCTCTGTTATGGCTCATATTTAGGTGTCCTCCTCATTCTTTTTCTGAGGTGGCTGAATCTAGAGTGTGTGATGCTGGGATTACGGGTGTATGACTACTAAACAACATGAGTGATTGGTTTGGCACCGCCCTAATCCTTGTAGTCTAGATGAGATAAAAGGGGCAGAAAGACATTCTTAAGGTCTCTTGTTGCTTCTGCTGTCTTCTGCCACCAGGAACTGTTGCCCCTCTCCCACCCTGCCTTGGACCCAGCCAATTATGGACTGAAACCTCTATGAACTGTAAATCAAATAAACCTTTCCCCTTTTAACTTTGGGTGCTGGGTCTTTTGCCTCAGCAACGAGAAAAAACTAACACACTATTCAAGGCAGTTATGAGCCAACAGGGTATCTACACTGGGAAGGTTGGAAACTTGTTCCTGTTCACATGATATAGAAAAAACCAATGCGAGATGTTCAAAGATCTCACCAAGAAAGGTAAACACTAAAACTTCAGCAGATAACTAAGTAAGTAGGGGTATCTTCATGACCTGGCATAGAGAAAGATTCCTTAAGCCATAGGAAGATTGATAATTGGATCACATTAGAAATGCTGTTCATCAAAACATCATGAAAAGAAGGCAAGCAACTGACTGGGAAAAATAGTACACATAAACTTAACAAACTACTCACATCCAGATGTACTAAGCAGTCCCACAAAACAATAAGAAAAAGATTAGCAATCCATGGAGAAAGAAAGAAAGAAAAAAAGATGATACAGCTCATTCTTAAGCCAAGATATTGGACAACCATGCCCCATAAATACTAAAGGAAGCTCCACATCATTACATCTGGAAATGGAAACTTAAAAACACAGTAATGTGTCACTACACATATCCTGCAATGCTCAAGAAACCAACTGAAACAGACATTACAGGTGCAAACAAGGCCACAGAGAAACAGAGCTCTTCTGCAGTGAGAAAGAGCAAACACTGGTACAATCACTTTAGAAGATTGGAATCCTGGGAAATGAGTACAGACGTGTCACAGCAACTTTACTCCCTAGGTACAGACCTCCCAGAAATGCATGCACGAAGGGATATGCATACAGATATTCAGAGAACAATTCTTAATGGCAAAAGATTCAGAAGAACCCAATGATCCATCAAGTACATAATCATGGCTTCACCTAGGTTTATTTATATAACGGACACGCAATAATATGAATAAATTTCATATGTTCATATTATTATATATAAAAGAAGTCAAACATAAAAGAATACATGTTGTTTAATTCCTTTTTTTTTTTTTTTTTTTTTTTTTAAAGACAGGGTCTCATTATATAGTTCAGGCTGGCCTTAAACTTACTATATAGCACAACCTGGCCTCAAACTTACAGCAAGCCTCTTGCCTCAGCTTCCTGGGTGCTGGGATTACACATGTGCATCAGCACGCCCAGCTTTTTTAAATTCCATTTTTGTAAACTTCAAAATCAGATCAAAACAATGGGTCTATCTGAGAGGAGGATGATGGTTTCCTTGGTGAAAGAGGCTCATAAAGGACTAACTTTTTGACAGTGTGATGCATCCTGAGGGAGGCTCACTTTGTGATGACTCACTGAGCTGTATGCTTTTTACATTTGTGTGCTTTTGTTTTGTCAATTTAAACCATAAAATGGACACAAGTAGAATAGAAAGCAAGAATTATTCTTGTTCTCAAGCAAAACACAAGCACTACCAGAAGCTGTCACACCTGAAAGAGAGCATAGCTTATATGCACAATGGCTTAAGATAAAGTCCTAGTCACAGGCCATGTGGAGGAAGCTTATTTTAGACGAAAATTAAATGGGAGAAAAACTGGACTTAATTACTTAAAAGCTGCTAAATAAAGAACATTTCTGAAACCAGAAAGTGAGAGGCTTGTGAAATAATATATGATTATAATGTAAAACATGTTTATAGATGCTAAACTGAGAAATTTACATATAAGGTCAACATTTTCATTTGTGATCATGAACTAATGAGTTTATTAAATGGTCTAAGCTACAGAAGTCAGGGCAGAAACTAAGGAAAGCAAGGACACCACATTTCAGTGGAGAAGACAATGAAAGTGTAGAAAAGATAGAAGTGGGGAAGAATTTGAATTATAAAATCGCAATAAGCCATGCTCAATATAGCAAATAAAAACAAAGAAGAGGTCTAGGGTGTGTGTGTGTGTGTGTGTGTGTGTGATATGACTTTCTCAGGGACTGATACTGGGAAGAAGAAAGGTTGAGAACCTAAATCTAAATTTTAACTTATTACAATGTATTAAATCCTGAGGTTATGAAAAATTTTCACTTTCATAAATATTTTTTAAAACATATACCCTTTAACCGCTTTATTTGCAGTGGCAGGCTATAATAGCTCAGTTGCAGAGTGCTGCTTACTGCCAAACAAGTTGTCTGGATGGGAAGACTGCCTAGCCCTGATCTGCCCTTTCAACCCGTCTGATCAGACCTGACCTATGCCCTACTACTCTTTCCTCCTTGCTCATCCCATTCCAAGACAATCTCAACTTCCTTTTCCCTAGGGGCTCACAATTCCCTTATACACCATTCCTCCTATTCCTGAGAAGCTCTCTCCTCTGCTTCTTGATCGAACTCAGGACCTTGCACTTGAGAGGCAGGCGGTGGAACTGCTGACCTAAATCCCGGCCCTCTCCTCTGCTTCTTGCACAGCACCTGGGCCATGTTATCTATGCCTCCACTCAAGTATGGCTAAATGCTAAGCTTGCTGAGATGGAAAGTGTTATATACCTTTCCTAGCCGAACACTTTCACTTTCTCTGGGTTCATTCAGGATTCTTTCTTTGACTTTGGTTTTCTGCAATGTGAAAACTACATCTGAATACAGTTTTCTTGTACTTACCTGGATTGTTGCTGAGCTTACCTGTGGTTTAATGTCTGTCATTAATCTTGGAAAGCTCTCAGATTTATTACTTCAAATACTTCTGCTTCTTTGTCTCTTCCTTGTATTCCTCTGGTATATGTTGTACCTTTTCAAATTGTCCCATATTCCTGGATGTTCTGTTCCTTTTTTTAACTCTTGTTCTCTTTCTTTTTGCATTTCAGTTTTTGATGTTTTTATTGACATATCTTCAAGCTCACTGACTCTTTTCATCAGCCACATTTTGCCTATTATCTACCAGTTAGCCCAGAAGAACATTCTTCATTTGCTATAGTGATTTTGATTTCTAGCATCTCCTTTTGATTCTTTCCTATATTTTCCATCTCTGATTAATTATGCATCTGTTTTTTACATGTTGTCTTTTTACTATTAGAGACCTTAATATGTTAGCCATAGCTCTTTTAAATTCCCTGTCTGACCCTTTAGAACTCTGCCACGAGTCTAATGCTTGCCTTGTTGCTTCAGGCTGTTTTTTTCCTTTTAGTGTATCTTATAAAATGTCTATTTAAAGCTGTACATGATGTATCTGATAATAGGAACTGAAGCAAATGACTCTTTAGCATGAGTGTTTTATGCTAATCTGGCCAGGAGCTGGACTGTGTTTAATGTTTGTTGCAGCTATAGGAACCAGTTCCTCTATCCATATTTTGGTCTGGCCTAAACATTCCTCTTCAGATTGCATCTGTATCTTGCTGTTCCTCTTGCTATAATCCACATTATCATTTGCACTGGAGCCCTGCTAGAGTGCAAACAAGATGTGGGGAGGTGAAATATTCTGTAATTTTATTAAAACTCAGCTTTTTAATTGTTTGGCCCTGCACAAGTGATTCCCCTCTCTAAACCACCCCTCCCCCATTAGTTGAGACAGGAAGCCTAGAGGAGGCTGGAGTGGGAGAGGTGCCCTTCTCTGGTGGGAAGGTTCTGTAAGACAGTGAGCCTTTGCATGGAGGATGCTGCTTTCTCTTCCCAACCCTGCTTCCAGAGTGAAGAAGGGATCTTTCCTGGAGCTTCATCTTGAGCCTGGTGGGCTCCTCCACGTAAAGCCATACAGTCTATCCCTGGTTTTTAAGACTCAGCCTCCTTAAGTCTCACTGTCCCTATTTACATTTACCCTCCAGCAATTTATCAAGGTGACTATTTAGTGTTTCCTGCAAGTTCAGCAGGTACAATTCCAGGTAAGCAGATCTTAGCTGTTACTCTCCAGATGTGCTCAAGTCTCTCTAGACTTTGGGTAGTTGTTTGCCCTGATCTAAGTTTCTGATAAGTTTCAAAAGTGTCAATGACCTTTTGTTTGCTCAGGTTTTTTCTGACATAAAGCTAGACATGGCAACTTCCAAGGTCTTTCCATACCAGACTTGAAGATGGATGAAAGTGGAGAGCCCAACACATTATCGCTCCTTCTTCCCTCTAGAAGCAGACAACAGTGATGCTGGACTAGAGCAGAGACTTCAGCCTCAGAATTACACAAAGAGCTGCTCCCCCACGCAAAGATCAGGAGGCATTATGCCTCCTGTGACACATCTCAGGCTCAATGTCACTACAGCTGAACTTGTTCTAATTCACTTCACACAAACACTTACAGCGAAATCCAAAATTCGGATCACTACTTCTACATCTGAATAACAGAACTTGGCTAGAGATAATCACACAATAATTCAAGACAATCATTCTAAGAATTCAGTGTTTGGCCTCTATCAGGGCCTCACCACCTAGGAGTGTCTTCTCTAATGTATTCTACCATCCTGCTTTCTTAGTCTGCTGTTCTCTGAATTCTCAAGATATTTTTCAAAGCCTAAGAAAGGGAGGTCTCCCCCAACTTCACTGACAAACAAATGGGGTTCCTGCTTTACTGCAGAGACTGTGATGTCTCACCTGAACCCTGTCTACAGTTTTTCACATGTCTCCTTTTTCTGTCCCCCTAAAAACTGGTATCCCTTACCTGCCCCCTCATGCTAGAAATCACTCCAACTTCCTTTGGGATTTTGTTCCATTAGCTGTCATCTCTGTCTTTCTGAACTCTCCCACTTTCTTCTTGCTATTACCACGGCCTATAAACATGACATTTTTTTGCCAGCCCCAAGCCACAGAACATTTGTTCATCTCTCAATCCTTCATTTCCCCATACATTATTTCTGCCTTTGTTTCCTCAAACTTCTGCTATTCTAAGGTTACCAAAGCCCTCCAAAGAGTCAGACCCACATCTGTTTATTATATGTAAAATCTGCTATCAGATTCCAAGATCAGACACCTGTGACCCCTCCTCTTGAAACCGTTTACCTTGGACTTCTGCCTCTTCTGCTGTAGTCAAGCCGCTGATGAGGCTCTCATTTTTGGAGATGTATAGAACTGCCCTGGGCCAGGCTTGTTCACATGCCTTCCACGTTAAGTAGACATCCTAGTGATTTAACCTGGCCATATTCTAGTTAATTCATTAAAATTAATAATAACTATTTCAGATTTACATTAAATCATATTCAGGCCTTTGTGACTCTGCTTCCCCACTCCACATCTAAGTTCCAGAAGGGTGTAAGGGAAACTTTATGGCATCTAAGGATGGGGAAGCCACCTCTGATGCCCACTGCTGATCCATGTGACACCAGCTCCTGGTGTTATATACCTCCCACATTGCTCCACCCCAGCAGCACAATGCATGTGGCACTCTTTTGAGAATCTGGGGCCAGTGAGGACTTCAGCAGGCTGCACTGCGCTGTGTAAGCCTGAATATATATGTAGCCTCCAAGGGCTGGGGGCTCTCCTGAGGGGCTGCTCATCTCCCAGAGCCACATGCAAGTATTGCAGCAAGAACTAGGGAGTCCTGTGCAGAAGTAAGAACCCCTAATCCATACCTGACTCTTCTGCTTCTCCAGTTCATCTCCTTTCTATAACAAGAAGTCTACAATGGGACAATGAGACTGCTTTGCCTCTTTTTTTTCTGCTGTGTACAGCCCCCCCCCCCCCGCTTAAGCTGTCTTGAGTTATTTTAAGACATATCTTGAATCTCAAAAGTACCCAGCTGTTCCAAATAAAAATTCCATTTTCAAGAATACTGTAAAGGCTTTTTTTTTTTTAAAAAAAATGTATTTAGAAACTTGAAAACTGAGCACTAGACTCCATATTTTTAAACCCCTGGTCCTCTTTTGGAGCTTCTGTTTCCGAGCACTGATGATGTGTCAGATATTGTGCCCTAAATGTTCTACATGCAAAATACACAGTACCACACTCTCACTTGTATGTCACAAAGATTAAGTAATTCAAAAAGGATTCAAAGTTCTCCACCGAGATACAGCCAGGATCCACAGCCATGTTAGAATTAACTGGTCCCATGTCATTGGTATTAATCCTTTAAAGTCTTTCTGGTCCATTGTGGAACACATGGAATCCTCTGTTACATTTTTGAAATGCCCATAAAAATGGAATATAATAAAAATTTTCTTTTCAAATTCCTGTTCTTTGAATTTTTCTTGGTAAAATATATGAATTTCATGCAAATTCAAAATATTGCAATCTTCAGCATAAATGGAATGTCTGAAATGGGTATCTTTCTTCTAAATTACCTCTTTTAGTGAAACACCAAGGTCACACCTACCCATTATCATATCCAGAAGAACCCTGGATCAAAGGAGAAAAGCTAATCACAAAAGAGCCTACTGACAACTTATATTCAATTTACTAGTATGAAACACACCTTGTCACAAATAGTTTTTAATATAGTAAATCAATATATAAAGACTATAAGCAGAAGAAGCAATTTTACATTAACTAGTAACAATGGAAAATAGCTTGACCTGCAAATAAATCCCAAAACTGAGAACTCAGATCAAACAAGAGCAGAGGAAGGCTGAACCAAGGCAAGTAAAGGCTCCCACCCTCTAAAAGGAAGAAAAGGATGGCCAAGAACTCCATTTTGCTTTGAAAAATTAATATTACAGCATTAATAAAAGAGGAAACGAACACACTTTTATACTGCACGAGGAAGATAATTATTTATTCACTTTAAAAATTTATACACACCTCTGCCTGCCCCGCAAGCGCAAGGACCCAAGTTCGATCCCCGGTACCAAAAAAAAATTTTTCTACACACCTGTTTGTCCTAAGCAATGTAAATTTCACTTTTTAACTAGGTTCAGATCCTGAGTCCCTTTCTTCTTTTCTTTAATATACTGAACTCAGCTTTAAAACAAAAACAGCACATGTAATTACAACTTTGCCTGTAAATGAAATTATGCAAGTAACAAAAATAACACAGATACTTAAAAGTATCCAAGAATTCATTTGTTTCTGTTTCAATGAACAATAACCAATAAATCATCCTTAAAACTGCTATGATTCTTTATGCAAAAAAGCCAGGCTTAAGAACATACCTTGGAAGAGGATTGACTACTGATTTAAATATGCAAAGAAGGCAGGTGTAGGGGCACACACTTGTAATCCCAGCACCCTGGGAGACTGAGGCAGGAGGATTCCAAGTTTTAGCCTACCCTAGGCCTTAGCGACTTAGTGACACCTCATCTCAAAATAAAAAGTGCTGAGAATGTGGCCTTTTGTGAAGGCCCTTGGTTCAATCCCAGTATCACCAAGAACAAAACAAGGTGAGGAAATTTGCAGCCTGATTTTCTTCTGACATCCAGAAACACTGAATAGTGTGACCCAATCTGCCTGCTGATAAGGCAGAGCAACTCAGCCTTCTAAAAGGCACTGAGAAGCCATCTTTTATCTGCCTTCATTTGAAGGACAGCCGGGGCAAATGCATCATCTGAGACCAAAATTAAACCTCAGTATAGTCATTTTTCTTTATATTGTTTGGAATTAAAAACATTAAATTGAACATTATGAAAATTCTGTTTCCTATATTGTGTGTTTCAGACCATGTCTATATCTTAAGGCTATGAAACAATTTTTGTAATTGCAATAACAAAACAAATTATTGACTTTAACTTAAGAAAATTGTTGCTTGAATGACTAAGTATTCAACTAAAACAAAACAAATCTCTCCCTAAATTGTATCATATGCAACTTGCTCATTTCCACAGGTTAATGAACACTCTGTAGTCGTGTTGTACTTATGCATTTTCCATTTCTAATTTTCACGTCTTTACACTGTGTTGGTGGGAAAGTGTTCCTGCTGCAGTTTGGCCATTACGTGACTCCGCACAGTTGGTATGAGCTATCAACATTACTGCAATGGAAAAGAATAAAATGCCCCAATCTCAGAATTAACAGAAATCTGGCCATGCGGTCTGAACTCTAGGCCTAGCTTTTGGGGAGGAGAGGGGGGTGGGGGTGTTGAGACAGGGTCTCACTATGTACTCCAGGCTAGCTTTGAACTCACTGCATAGGCCAGGTGAGCCTCAAACTTGCAACAATCCTCCTTGCCTCAGCCTCTAAAGTGCTGGGATGACAAGGGTGTGCCACCATGCCCAGCTTTAGGCCTAGCTTCTTAAATTTGTTCATTAACCTTGAGATTAATCAATCTAAAACATCAACTTAGAAAAAAAACTAGTACATCTGATCCCAGGACAGCAATTTATACCCAAAATATGGCATTATTTATTAAGTGTTTACCACATACAAAATACAGAGAAACAGGCAAAAGACAAATGTATCTAAGATGAATTCTCTCTTTTGCATCAGAATCTGTTTAAAGACAGTGCTTGTTTCTAATCCCCAACCAATGACAGATGCAACAGGCAATCACCGTAAGTAAAGGTTATTTTGTCAAATAGAGAATAGATTTAGTAAGGAAAGGTAACATGTATCAGGTGTTTCTCTAGATAAAAACAGCTTGATAGTGGGGTGTGGGGGTGTGTGTGTGAAAACCCACATTTAGGATATTGTTTCAGCACTCATTTACGTAGGGTTTTTAATAGAAAGATGAAGGATCTTGCCATAGTGTGTCCAATCTATCATACTGGCATAACAGTCTGCACAAATGGGCAAAGAACAGTCAGTACGCAATTAGAAAAGTATAATATCTAATATTAGAATTTGCAAGTTTTTGATCATATTGCCTCTTACATCAATTGAAAACAAGTACTATTCCATACTTACCTAAAAAAAGTTCTCTTTGGGGTGATGATTTAAGAGGTTCTAATATACCTTTCATGACTAGCCCAATTCTTAAATGAGGAAGGAAAACAGGAAAGGGTAAACTGGTACAGGATGATGGAACTCAAATGGAATAAACAGGGATGCAGGATAGTTACAGTGAAGGGGCTGCTCAAATGAGTGAAAACACTATGGACAACTGTAGAGAGTTTTCTCACAGTCAAGAAAAGAAGTTATAATATGGAGAGAGAAAACAAAAAGAACACCTATGAATTTAAACTGGAACTGGAAGTTTGTCTGAATTCATGCTGTTTGTATTGGTCAGCTTTCCCATTGCTGGGAAAAAAATACCTGACACTCACAACTTAAAGAAGGAGGGATTTATTTGGTTCAAAGGTTCAGAGATTTCAGTCCATGGTCAGCTGGTTAATCTGTTCACTTCATGATGGCCAGGAAGCACAGCACAGGGGAAAAGCAGCAGCAAGAGAGGTACCCTCCACAGGCACAACCTCAATGACTCATCTCCTCCTACTGGGCCCCATGTCTTAACAACACATACAACTATGAATATCAGTGGATTAGTTAACTGATATATATAGTGCCCCTGTGATTCAATCCCCTCTCCAGGGCCTCTTGATCTAATCAAGTTGAAAAGATTAACTGGCACAGTGTTCGATGTACATAAACATAGACTTACATGTGTATATGCCTGTCTGTCCATTCACCCATCTACCTATCTACCACATGACCCCTCGGTCTGCTGCAAGAGCTTGGAAGTAGCACTTCTCAACAGCAGTGAGCACATCCAGTTCCCAGAACCTCACTTTATTCTTTGCAGAAAGGAATCCATGCTGATGCCAAGAAAAAGCAAAAGAATAGGAAGAGTCTAATACATCTTTTTGTGAGAAAAAAAGAACAAGAATACTCAGAATGATGGGTTCATTATAATGGGATATAAAGCCAGCTTAAGGGGGCTCTCCTTGACCAAAGAGAAGATAATATGAGCATCAATCAATGCAAGTAACAGATATAACTCCTTAAATTAAAAAAATAAATACCCACAAACCATACACATGATAATGCAGGCAGTGCCTGGTACAGTCTGTGGAACACAACAATGTTCAGCAGGTGTCCAAATACCTTTTGAACCCTGTCCCATTTTTTATAGTACCAGGGTACTTACATCATTCTGTGTGGTGTTCTAATTTCACTTTTCTATCTTCTTTTAGCTTCATGTTCAGCTGTCCAACATTTACTGTGTGAGGAGTATGCAATGAGCAAGGCATAGCTCCAAGTGTTTAGAACCTTGTGGAATACAGAGACAAATAACCTAACAGTTGTCAAGGGTTGCTGTATGTCTTCAACTAGTCATTTTCTGAGCTCCTATCTTTCATGAAGGGGACCAGAAACAGGAAGAACAGAGTCCTTAGTCAAGAACCTGACACAAGTGGAATAGGCAGATTGACTGGTCACACAGGTATGGGTGGTTATACGGCCCTATGAACTTAGAAAAAACAGGCTGCCCTGCAGGCTGATCCAGAGGGCTAAGCAGGCCTCATGACGAAGCAGAAAGAATAAGGAGGAAAGCAACCCAAGTCATATGTATGAAGGAAGGAAGGGCCCCTTGGGGCACAGTGAAGATACTACTCTTAGCCATTAGAGAAATGGAATAATTTTAAGTAGGAAACTAACCATATCACATCCATATTTCATAACTGTGAAGGAAGGGTAGGAAGGGTCTCTGAAGGCAGCAGCTGTTTCACTGTGTGAGAGGTGACAGTTGAATTTATGTACTATGAATCTGGACAAGGCTGCTGAAAGGGAGCTGATGGGTACGAGACTGTAATTCATGCTACCATAGGAAGAAGGATGGTGATTATGGCAAAACTGAGGACAGCCAGTCATCCCACAACTGTGGCAAGGGAAAGGTTCAAAAAGAAAGTTCTCATGGTGGTAGCATTCAAGACGAAGTCCCATGGGGTTTGGGGTGGAGGGGTCTGGCAAGTGGATTTGGATGGATGTTAATTATCCATTTTACTTGCTTTTATGGAGAGACAGGCATTGGAGACAAAAGGACAGGTGGTCCCAGCCAAGGGTCTAGAGAAGAGAGCCTCTGCAGAAGAGCAAGGTGGAGACACATGCATTTCTTGGTACTTCTTCAAGTGAAGTGTAGCCAGACTGAGGATGGTGAGAACCAGGTACCCCAAGTGAACAGCAATCAGATGTGCTCCACAGATTGCACTCATTTAGCAAGTATTTATTCAAGTTGACATTTTAAATTTGCTTAATTTTTAAAGATTCTACTTCCTGCCAAAGAAACTACCACCAAACAAGGGACTGACATTTTGTAGTCTCAAATTTCAGTGAACAATTTTCAAAAATGTTATAAATGAACATCAGTGTGTTCCTATAAACTGAATCAGTTCAAATTCTTGAAGTGTTAGAAAAAATATTTTATGAATTTATTAACTTTTAATGTAAATAATTCCCCTCCTTCATTGGCTTTCAAACTGTGAATTTCTGTGAGCTAGATCTGCTTCCAAAAAGCAGAATGATCAAAAATGTTAGTTACAGTTCTGTTGATAACTGTTTTGGAAATCTAGAAGTTTCAAGGGAGTAAAAAACAATTAACAAGTGCCTCAGGGTCACTGACCTTCATTCTGTCATCAACACTTCATACAATTACAAGTCTTTCATAATCAGAACAAAATATCACCAGCATTGTTTCCTCATCTAGGAATGAGAAGAGCTCAGCAAATCTTCACTATGGTCTCCAGCATGATAAACAGCAATCTCCTGAAGGAGCCTCTCAGCCATGGCCTCACCTTAATAGAAACTCCAGTGAATCCAGTGCAAAGGCTACTTGCTCAGTCCGCTGATCTAGTAAGCCCACCTTCACGCTTACCTCCATGCCAGAACCAAGTTCACATGTGTGATACCACAGGATGGTATGTTAAAAATCAATGAAACACCTAGCAGCAGGTTTTGAGCATCTACAGTGCCAGACATCAGATCAAGTTTCTTACATATATCACCTCATTTTAATAATCTCAGCTACACAGCTAGTCTATGATGAGGCAATCCTAGGCAGATATTCAGGCCAGTTGTGGTATGCTGAGGCCAGGCTCTAGTCCAATCAGCCTGAATCCAAATCTCTTTCCACAATGTCACCTGGACACTATAATTTTTTGTTGTTTTGTTTTGTTTTTTTGAGTTAGGGTCTCGCTATGTTGTAGACCAGGCTGGCCTTGAACTCATGGCAATCCTCTTGCCTCAGTGCTGAGATTACAGGTGTGTACCACCATGCCCAGCTTTGGACACTATAATTTTAAAAATATTCAACTACTATCTAGCTATTTATTTAGTACTGGGGATCAAACTTGGATCCTTGTGCTTTCGAGGCAGGCGGCCGAACCACTGAGCTAAATTCCTGGCCCCTAAACTACTATTTATTGAACTTCCAACTGGAAGGTTCTGCTTACTGGCACAAAAGACTAATCAACCTTTGCTAATATGCTTTGAGCTTGTTTAAACTTTTCCTATGGCCTCCTGAAAATGTTGATAAGAAATACACTGGTACACTAATCCCAATGTATCATGTAGTTTAAAAAGACATGTCTGATGTAGTAATTTATCCTAGAAAATCTTTTGTGTTCTAATTATCAATGGAGTTAAAATTTTCATTCTAATGTCAACATCTCAAAAAAATTTTCAATTTCAATGGTATTTAAGCATCTTAAAATAAGCCTTTCAAAATGTTTGATATGACTAACTGCCCTCAAAGGGAACTCTCAGATGGTGAATACCTCACTTTATTGGAAAAACTCAAAATTCACATGATGTAAAGTTTTGCAGAGGTGATTATTAGCTGACAGTGTCCACTGACAGGAAAGAAGCCCATCTGGCTTCATGCTAAAGTTACCACACATGTACTTTAGCTAATGCACTTTCAAACAGTTCAGCGTAGACAAGGCTCTAACATTAATGAAGTCAAATTAAAAGAAAAGTCACATCCAGGATACACCTTCAGATGCATAAAAAGATGATTATGTTTGGGCCATATTTATTAAAATTTGATTCTGAAGAATATTTTTAAAAATTATTTCTTAGAAAAAGAAAATCATGGAAGGGCAAACCAAAAAATTATTCCTATTTTATTCCTATTAGAACTATTCCTCAAGAAAAATAATCATTCAGTACATATGGCAGCCACTGTGGCAGTGGCTTAAGACCACATGGTGGGCAGGGTGAAACGGTCCCTCATGTCATAACTTTACTGACTTGGACAAACACTGTGTGCTACTGTGAGAGTGTGCGCAGGTCCTGTATACCAGCTGCAGGCGCAGGGACCCAGTGAAAAGGCAGCACTTGACTGGGGCCTCCCACTCCCTCAGTGGTTCACCAAGGACAAGCACTCCATCAAGCCAAGTTAGGTGTGTGTCTGAGGGGGGAGGAAGACTTCTGTCTCAAAAGAGAGGATGGCAGTAGAAGCGGGGAAGAGAGGGTCATATGCTCACCAGAGCTTCACCCCAGTGGACCTTGGCAGGGGACAGTGAGAAGAACCCCTAAGATTCTCCCTTCTAGCTGACTTCTGGCTTAAAACTATCCACAGTAAAGTCCAACTGATGATACACAGTGTTCAAGAAAGGACCTAACTTATGTAACAATAGGGTGCATCTTTAAAACACAGGGCTCTGCTGGCTCACAGAAATCTTCCTGGGTGGTGTTTACTCTGAGAATTTCCAAATGACTGGAAAAGACATTTTCTCACTCTTCTGTCCTCACTAACAACAGAACCACCCACCACTGCCTACTTTATCCTAGCCTACACCAGGTCCTGGACAAAATTGGCATTTTCCACAGTCAGTCACGCAAGATATTTCAAACTGTGCCATCAGAAGTGCCTCTGAATGATCTGGTAGAAGAAATACTAAGTATTGCAGAAAATGCCATGACAAATAAGTCATTATCACAACTTCCACTACTTTTTAATAGTTTTCATGGCTTTGAGGTAAAAATTAAAGGGGTTCAAAAAATAAAGACAATTATAAAAGTGCTTACTTGCTTGAGTAAATTACATTTTTCTGTTAAGAATTTGGTACAAAGAATTTAGCTGTGGTGATTAAATATATTATCTAACATGTGACAAATAAATAGCATCCCCATCTTCAGAACTTCATGTAGAATGAAGTTGTTTCAGTGAAACAAAGCACTTACTTTGAGTAATTAATACGCTGCATTTCCTACTTAAAAGCACTTGCTTTATAATCAAATTCATATTAAAAGGAATTTAGAGTCAAAACCCAAGTATTCTAGTTTAGATGTCTGCTATATACTTGTAGAGCAGTATAGTATGTCCCAGATGCTATCATTAGGGTTGTTTAATCAACATTAATATTTTGTTTCTTTATTGCTTTCCTAAATTATAAGTTTACTTATGCTTACGACTTTTAATTGTATGCAGCTGTAATACAGCAGTATGCTGGCCAAACAAGTAAAGGCGGTGTGTGTACTGGCATAACCCAAAGAGCCATACTGAGTCCTGTCTATGTGCTACTGGAAGACTTCATGGTAGGTTTGTTTTCTGGTCAATTTTTTCCTGATGAAGCTTGAAACACTATGATTTGTTAATATTAATAACAGTTATTCAGAAAAGGCATTGCAAGTCTTTTTTTCTATGCAGAGTGACTGTAATACTGTTACAACATGTAGCTCTTTTGTGAAGTACATGAGCACATTTTTAAACAAGTATTTAAATTCAAAAATATTTTATTACCCAAGAAGGCAACTATTAGAAAAATGAAAGGTTGTTATGACTGAATGCAACCAAAAGAAAAAAGTGATTCTATTGTAATATTTTACCAGAATTTCAAGAGAACTCTGAAAATATTAATAAACTATCTTTTTTAAAAATAAGAAAGCTAGTCTCCAACTAGCTTTGAGATTTCAACTTGCAAAGAAAACCAAAGCTGATTCTATTTTGCTCTATTATCTGAAAATGCCTTTGCAACAATCCAGATAACAAGAAGCGGTTCTAATTCATGTTAATGGCACATGTCACCTGTCTCTCTGTCATTGAGACATTTGAAAGCATCTTTTTATTAGAAACACAAATCAATATACCCAAGGGATTACAATAACTGCTGGGAGCAATTTGTATTATCATTTCATCCTTGATGTTCTTGCTCTGAGCAACTTATTATTATGAACGGCATGAAAATGGCAACCTGTCACAATTGATTTTTCTTAACCTCCTGTAAGAATTTTTCCCTCTTAAATGTAATCAAGTATCATCTTATTAAATATGTCTAAAGCTAGGTTTTATAAACCAGTCCATTACTCAAGTTACAGTCCATATAATTTAAACTTTCACAATTATCATTATAAAATTACTTAGCAATAAAAACTTTTGATTTGTTCAAAGTTTTAAAACAAAAACTCTAATTGTAAGAGGAGCCCATCTCTCCAGGAAACACTATGATAAGGGAAAATATTCTGATCGTAAGCTTTTGGAATTTATTTTTACTTTACAATTTACCTTCCTCTAACAAAACAGTAAGATTTATTCTTCATCTATGTCTGGACAAAATATGCTATTTTAAAAACTTTTAGTAAGTTCTTGAATTAGGCAGAAAGCTGTATTTTGCAGTTATATAAAATTACCAAGTTAGATTTCAATAACCGATTTCAAGAACAAATCTAAAAGAACTAATCAAGCTATATTTCAATGAGTTTATACAGGAATTATTTTTCATTCCAGATTTTAGTCCCTAAGGCAGAGATTCTCAATCTCTAGTGAGCATCAGAAAACCTAGAAGTGGCTGCACCCCAGGGTATATGACTCAAAAGGCTGGGGAACATCAGAGTTTACATTTTCAGGTCCCATCCAGATATAGGATCAGTATGGGGAGATGTAACGCTAAACCTGCCAACCCAGGGGCCACACTTTATGTTTCAGTCAACTTGAATCCAGTGACAGCCAGCATCACAGGAGGAAGGAGGAGTGTCAGGGCGACTTGGACTGGCATCTGTAGCCACAGGAAAGAGGAAACAAGTTGGGAGCATCAAGACCCAGGCTTGGGTCTTGGAGCAGTCCTGCTATTCACCTTAGTTTTCCGGTGTTTAGTTTTCTGAAATGCTTTTTTTTTTTTAAGCAGCCAGAGAAGAATGGGGGAGGGAGAAAGAGGGAGAGGGAGAGAGAGAGAGAAAAGGAGAAGGAGAGAGAGAGCAAAGTCAGAAGAGAAAGAGGGACATAAGAACTGGCCACAAGATGTCTGGGGGTGTTAACTGGGGAAAATGAAAAGTTTAAAACTATGTTTTTGGAAGCAATTGGTGAAAATGGATGAGTATCTAACATCTATCTGCTCAACTCTGGGAGGGATTTTAAAAGCACAAACATTGGTCCCTCAAGGACTCTTCAGCCTGAGTAGGAAGGCAGCAAGTGACCTGAGTACAAGAAATCAGAAGGTGATTGGGCTTGGTGCTGTTCCAGGCAGGGAGAGAGGGGCACAATAGAACAGCCTCATCAAGACAGGAGACAGGATGCCTTTGGGGTGACTGGTGGTAGATGTTAGTCCTCCATGAGCTGCTGCCCTATAACCCTACTTGAACCTAGTTAGCAATCGTCATCATGTACTGAGGCCAGATCTTTGCTGGGCATTGTCTAGTGTGCTTTAGGTCTCTGCCAGAGCCACCCAAAGAAAATAGTGGAAAGAGCCTATTCATTTAGCCATTCTATGTGGCAGTGATTATGAGGCTCATTTTGACTGACTGACTGACTGATGGGAACTGGGGACTGAACCCAGGGTCTCTGCAATAAGCAACACACCCAGTTTCCTCCTCCTCCCCTTTTCATATTTTCATTTTGAGACAAATTCTCCACTATGTTATTAAGTTGTACAGGCTGGGGTCCAACTTGCATTCTCCTGCTTCAGCCTCCCAGGGTGCTAGGATTACAGGCATGCACCATGCAGGCTTGTTTTATTTTTAAAGCAATTGGATCGCACATAGAAATTTCCTGATGCAGGGCAACAGTTACGGTAGAAGATAATGTCAAATGACAGTGCAGGTATCAATGAGGCAGCAGGAGAACAGAGTGGTGGAAGCAAGCCCACAGCAACTGAAGCCAGTGAAAGGATGTGAAAACTTTATAGAAAGAGGTTCTATCTTCCTGTTGTATCATGGAATAAAGGAGTGAAATCAAGAAGCATAGTATTCCTTAAGCTGAATTTATACTGTACAAGTTTATAAGCAATTGAGAAATGCAAGACATATCTCCTTAAAAGAGAAATGCTTAGTTAACTGGAACAAGTACACCTTGCCTTCAGCTGCAACAGTAGCTACAACACATGCATTTTACAAGAAGGTAAGGTGGGGCCGGGAATTTAGCTCAGTGGTTTCATCACCTGCTTCACAAGTGCAAGGACCCAAGTTCATCCCTGGTACCTCCCCCCAAAAAAGAAGTTAAGGTGGCTCCCTTAGTATTCTCATAGGTTTGTAACTTGGATCCCCCAGTGCCACACTTCCATGACTGCTGTACTCTGCCTCTTATCACCAACAACTACTCTGCTTCCAGAATTCTCGGAGAGACATGCCTCCTCTACCTGTACCTTCTGTGCTTCATCCCTTTCCAGAGGACACAATCTTGTGCTGCTGTAGGAGGCTTGTGGGCTACTGTCTGTATCTTAGCTGCCTCTGCTAACTTTGCTGCCTATGCAAAGTGGTCCTCATTGGCCATCTTCCTCTGACCTTAAGCCAAGGCCTAGTTTTTTGCTCTGAGCCTATTGTATAGAGCCTGAGAAAACCCCACTGCTTGTTACTGGCTCCATTATAGCTTTATGATTCCAGCAATAGTTGGGTACCTAACCTTATGAGCCTAAATGGTTAGACTACAATCCTCAGTCTGTTTAGGAAATGTCTCAAGCCCTTACCATGTTAATACTTCAATTATTATTAGGATTAACTGCTTCTTATTAAATCAGCATTGATTTTCCCGCAAAGGGTGGGGGGATAACAAATGAATTATGGAGAGAGAAGGGAGAAGAAAAGGAAAGAGGAAGAGGGGAGAGGCATACTGACTGCAAATATTTTCTAGATTCCTGTTTCCCAGAAGCTATGTAATAATTCATATGATAGCCATATAACACTATGTAATTTTGTTTTAAGTATGTTAACATCACGTGTTTAAGTTATTACTGGGTGACCATTAAACCTATTTTTCCAAAACTATTTCTCTTCCCTGTAATGATGGCTCTTTATCCTTTATTGAAAACATTATTATTGTAATAGAGATTTTTCTCTCCAGAAAAAGCAAGATCAATAAAATCCTTTCCCATATGGTATACTTGGTCAATTAAAAAAAAACCCAACACTACTTTTCCACTTCTCTGAGCTCTCTGCCTAAAAACATGGCCAGTCCTCTCTTTCTCTATCCCTGGTTCAAGTTCCTGTCAGATAACCCCTTCTGGTACCCTGGATACCTTCAGAGTCTCTAAGACTGCCTTTACACCTAAAACCCGCTCTAGCAAATATACCACAGCTGATTTAATTGGACCAGTATTTTCCTCACTGCTGAATCTACCAGTATCTTCTTTTTTATACCACATGAGCTCCATGGTCCAGGTATTTTATATCATTGAAAGCTCTAAAAGGTTTGTCATCAGTGGTCCACAGTATGCTGTACTGTTGCCTCCTCTGAAAACACCTCTCCCCTTTAATGTCTTTTTCTGTTTTATTTTGAAACGCTTACTTCATTCAACCTTCTTTTCCTGGCTACTCTTCTTTTTCTTAACCTCCTGAACATTCTCATTCCTCAGGGTTCTATGAAAGCCTTTTTTCATACTACCTAAAAGCCCTGGAAAATTCTACTCATTACCATGTTGAAGGCAGTCATTAATATTCCTTGTTCAATAAATCCCAATTCTCTCTTTCTACACATGGGGCATGATTGTACTTCCCTGACTCCTGACCATAGCTGGAGCCATTTAACTGCTTTGGCCAATGAAATGCGACCTATATTGCTCAATGGCAGAAGCCTTAAAAGTCAGTATGTCATATTTTCTTATCTTTGTGGTCATGGTAGTATATATTTCCAAAGTGGGTCCCATAGGGACCATGATGAGCAAGCACTCACCAGCCTGAGTCAGAGAGGGAACACATGGAGGAGACTGTTATATAGTAAGCCACTGAAGCTTGGGCATTTTATTAGACCAGTGTGACTTAGCCTCATCTGACTGGTGAACACTTAATGGGAACCACCAAAATATGGATTTCCAGTTCAAAATACTCTGCTGACAATGAACTCCAGGATGACATTAAAACTGACCACTACAGCAATCAAGATCTGAAGCATTAAATAGCTATCAGAACTTAGTGTTAAGGATGCTTCTGCTTCCTTTTCAAAGAAACTCAGATAAATGATTTTCCTTTAAAATGTTTGTTCTTTTGTTTGCACCAGCCTTTCTTGAAGTTCAAATTTTGCAGGTTTACTAAGCTACACAAGAATACTAAGATGTAGTCTTTAGAAAGTAATGTCTCATAAACAGTAAGCAATAATTTCTGTCTTCCCTTATATAGTTAGGGGCAACTGTCACATATTCTTTTTCAATAAACATATATCAAGAGCAAAACTTTCCCCAAATTTGTTTTTTTTGGTACCGGGGATCAAACTCGGGTCCTTCCACTTGCGCAGCAGGTGGCGAAACCACTGAGCTAAATCCCTGGCCCCCCAGATTTGTTACTTTGAGCCCAACTATAACATGTGCCAAACCTTATTCTGAATTTTATTCTTATAAAACTAGCAAACACCCAGAAATATTTAATTACATATACAAAGGTATATAATTCACTCCTCTCTTAGATTATTCCTTAATTTACAAAAATGTTTAAATGTCGAGCCTAAGAAATACTTCTAAGGAGCTTCACTATCAAGTGTTCTCTCTCATGAAGCACACACTCCTCTCTTTGCCCACGCAGTCTCAGCTCTGCGGCTGCATCACCCTCTTTTGGGGGCTGCCATGTGAATGCATAACTTCATGTATGGAAAGTTTTGGAAACATGCCCAGTGCATGCAAGATGCTTCAGAAGCCTCAGCTATCACTGTCTTGATTCTGGTTAAAAGGGAGGATGGAATACTGTTAAGTTCCAGAGAGGGGCCAGTCTGGCTGAATGAGGCATTTTACACCAGGCTGTGAAGCCCCTAAGAGGCAAAGGGTTTGAATCAAATTCTGTTTATTTAAAAAAAAAAAAAAAAAGCTCCAAAGCTCCAATGATGGCCTTGGTAACACAAGGAAATGCAAAAGGCTACTTTTTAAAGATAGGAAAGATGGAGAAAGAAAGACAAGGGAGATGGATAGAGAGGAGGAAAGACAGGGTGACCAATGAGGGTATATTTAAACTACATAGTGGCACAGAGCACAGTACCTTGAACAAACTAGTTGGTATTTCTAGACTGGAAATAAAAGTTGCATTGAAAAACTGTGGTACTGAAAACATTTGATTTTACAATAATAATAATGATAATAATAAAATGTAACATCTATTGAGCATTTGTCACATAGCAAGTTCTTTTCTAAGAGTAACGCATACCTTATCTTTTTCTCAACAATCACGTATGTGCACTGTCTGCATTTTATAGAAGAGGAAATTAAGATGGAAAAGTCCCCAAAGGCCAAATACCTAGTCATTGGCAAAGCCTGGGCTCTTACCCAGACAGTGAAACTCCAGTGCCAGAATTCTTAACCACAGTCAAAAACTTAACAAGTCACTTAAATTACTTTCAAAAAAACCCCAGGTGAAGTGCACAATACACAAAGGATTCATATATAAGTGACAGGATGGAGACTGAATCAAAGAAAAAAAAATGCCAAGAAATAAACTGAAGAATAAAGTGGAATTTTAAAAAGGGTCAAAATAAATGGCAATATAGATTCTTCATGCCTAAAATTATTAATTTACCCTTGGGGAGGTCTGAGACCGGGGCCAACAGCAGCCCTAACAGGGCCCTCCCTGAGCCTGGGACGATGAGTTCCCAGACAGCACGGCTTCTTGTGAGGGCAGACTGGGCAGGAGATGCCAGGAGCCCGCCTCTGGGAGGGGCCTGGCTGATGCCTCCTTAACTGGGCCCTGGAACAGACTCACAGCCTGCAAACTAAGTTGAATGACTGAGGTGAGGCATCTCGTGCCAGTGCCTCATAACCCAATTCAGACTATTCCCCCCCATCCTAGAAAAATAAATTAAATGTACCCTCAAATATTATCATAAATTTAAGTCCAAAGGTTAAAGAAAAAACCTTTGAACTTGTACACGAACTAGAACATTCTATTTGTTCACATGAAAAAAAAATCATGCTTCCTTGAAAACATATGAATACATACATGATTCTAACTCTCAATAATGAAATAATTTATTTTTAAAAATTGTAACTATTATAGAATTAGTGTTGGGTATATATATTAAAATTAAAGTTGGAATATAAATCTAAAGAGAATTTTCCTTATTATCGCAATTAGAATTTATAGCAAAATAATAGTTGTGTGTATGGGTGTTTTTAAGCACATGCAGGTCACACACAGACACTTAAGATATGCATGTGACTAGCTGTGCGGGGGCCTATGTCAGTTGTGAACCTATGGCACACATGGTGCAGTAGGCTTTTTGTATCACTGGAAGCTCTAAAAGATCTGCCAGCAATGGCTATGCAGTGTCCATTCAAAGAAGACAGCACATGAGGGGTTGGTCTACTGTACCACTGATGAGTTAGTGACACTTGCCTAGTTTTTGAAGAGCTACTTTTTCAATATTTAGCTGAAAAATAGAATATATCTTGTCATAAACATGTCTTCTTAGAAGGATGAACTCATTTCTACAGCTGTGTGACAAAATTTCCTTTACTATTAGTTACTCAGAATGAAGCATAAATCCACGTGAAGATTGTTTGTTCCAGTTAAATACATAGATGCTATTTCAAATAAAAATGAGTAGAAGGAACAGGAAGAGCTTTTCCTTACCTACATGTAAGAACACACTGTGACTTCATGTATGAACAGAATCATCTGTACTGACAATTCACATTAACTTTGTTCTGTAATTTAATTTACAAACATGTTTGCATAAGTAAAAATTTTAGGAATATAATTAAGCAGTCTTGAAAATTGAAATCTAACTTTTAGTATGCTTCTGAAGTAGAAATAAAACTGCTTTAACAATATAGCATTATCAAGTCAAATGTTACAAAACATTAATAGAGATTTCTTTGCTTTAAAAATAAACCATCAACATAAGACAACGAATGCAAATTATAAAATGATGAGAAGATGAGAAGTTGGAGACCCACATTTAATTGTCAAATTATGTATCTAACAATGCAAATTCAAGACAGACATACAGCTCTAATAAGCCAGGGGAAGATGCACTTTAAAATTCTTCAGTATGAAAATGCTATATAAATACAAAGAACACATAAATTATCAGCATTTTTGAGTCTTTTGTCCAGGTCATATAAAATTGCAGTGAGAATGAGCTATTCAGAACTACAGAGACTTTCTTACTGAAAAGAAAAGGCAAGTTCATTAATGTAGTCACTCCTTAGTCTAGCCTACCTTATTTTTTGGATTGGATGTGTTCATTACACTTCGAGTCTCTTTTCCAGTATAAATGACAACACCTATTACAGTACCTGCAAAAACATGAAAGTGGTCCTTATAGAAATACCTCAAAGGAAAGCACAGATAACACTAATTGTCTTGATGAAAAATATATTACATTACTTGACTTTATATACATTTATCCAACAGTCTATTTAACTTAATTACTTCAAGAAAATCTAACATCAAGCTTTTGGTGGACTTAGAAAAAGTGAAATGATTTGTTAAATAATACAAATTTACCCACATACATCATTTAAAATGTACCAACATTCTTTCCCCTAACAGGAGAAAGTGTAAGGCAGGCTTTTGGTTGCTATCTACTGGAAACAGTGACTCAACACTGGTATTCCATCAAGAGTCTGTGTTCTTAACTGATGGCTGCATTACGAGACCTCCAAACCCATGGGTCTGGGAGAACAAGCTCAGAGCAAAAGTCTGCTTCCACTGTACGTCAAGACTGTAAGAAGATCTGCTAAATTTCATTTCAGGTACATACAATCAAAACAATAGGAAGATTCATTCAAATCTTTTGATTTCCCATTTAGATGCTCTTTCTTTTATTCATGTCTTTGAAAGTTTGGTTTTTAAATTTTTATGTGCCAAGAAGATATTATACTTTTTAAATTTAAAAGAATATCAAAACATTCTTAGATTGACCCATTGGTCACAAAGGATCACTCATCTCTGGACTGTCAGCCTGTAGTCCCAGCACTATGGAAAGCTGAGGCAGGAGGACTGTAAATTCAAGTCCAGCCTGGGGAATTCAACAACTTAGTAAGTCCTTGTCTCAAATAAATGAATTAATGAAAAATAAATGAATGAATAATAAATGGATAAATGAGTAAATGAATGGATGGATGGACACACAGATGGGCAGATTATGGACACAGCTCAGTGCAAAGGCCATGGGTTCAATCCTCACATATGTACCATAGATTCCTCATACTGCCTGTAAGATTTTTACGTCAAAGGGGAAAGAATGATTATAGTGAGACTGTAATCTTTGAAATTAACAACTACTTCAAATTTAATGATTATACAAAGTCTTTGATTTCACATGTGAAATTTAGCAATAAGTCAGAATCTACAAAGTAAATATGAATCATCCCTCAGTTTATTAAGAGCACTGACAATTACATATCATATAACTTACAGCTTTCTCTCTAGCAAGCTCTGAAAAATGGAAGATGTGAAAGTATTCCTCAACAGTGGTATGTGCAGAGGTTACATGTTTTTTAAAGGAAAATCATGTTTTCTATTCTTTTTCTTTTTTGCTTAAATTCTTTCATTGGTACATTTTAGGTATACAATACGTTTACATTTATCATTGGGTGCTTGTACCTGTACATGATGTATCTTGGTTCTTTTTTCCCATTCTCTGTGCTCCCTCCACGCCCTCCACCCTTCCCTATTTACAAAGACTTTGTTTCCATTTTTTCCTTTTCTCATAATTTTTCCTTTCCCTTCTTTCCCTTCCCCTTCCCCTCCCACTCCCCCTACCCCTTTGGACCTTTTCTTCCTATTTTAAATTATCAATTATTCGTTTTAATCATTTTAATCCTTATTTACACTTTCAGTTTCTCACACTAGAGAAACTATTCGGTATTTACACGTGTGTCCTATTTATTTCACCTAATAGTATGGTCTCAATATGCATCCATTTAGCTATAAATGTCTCTAGTTTCTTGTTCTTTACGGCTGAGTAGTACTCCATTTTATAAAAAAAACACATCTTCTTTATCCAGTTTCCAGCTGATGGGCACTTGGGCTGTTTCCAAGCTTTCGCTATTACAAACTGTGCCGCTATAAACATGGGGGCACATATATCGCTGTGGTATGATTCTATTAATTCTTTGGGGAAGATCCCCAGCAGGGGAATAGCTGGGTCGAATGGGACCTCTAGCCCTAGTTCTTTGAGGTATCTCCATACTGATTTCCACAGTGGTTGCACCAGTCTGCACTGCCACCAACAATGGAGAAAGGTTCCTTTCTCCCCACAACCTCACCAGCATTTGTTATTGGTTGATTTCTTGATAGCAGCGATTCTTTCTGAGGTGAGGTGGAATCTCAGTGTTATCTTCATCTGCATCTCTTGAATGACCAGTGATGTTGAACATTTTTTCATATGTTTATTTGCAGCTTTTACTTCTTTGTCTGAGAAATGTCTGTTCATTTCAGATGTCCATTTTTGAATTGGGTCTTTCAATTTGGGGGGAAATGTCTTCATTTTTAAATTAGGTATTACCACAAAGGCTATGAGGCTTCAGTTTGTCAAAGGCATGGTCAGCACATACATGGCATGTAATGTCATCCAAATGTAAAAATGCTGACCTTATATATTATTATCTGTGTAAACTACCTAGATGAGATGACTACACTTAAAAATATTAAATACATAGTGATGCAATACCATGAAAAGCTTTCAAAAAACTTATTCTTTTAATGTTAAAAGAGAATAAAGTAAAATGTTAAATATGATCTGATCAATATTTTCTTACTGTTTGCCAATTTAACTTGATCAAAATGTAAAAATGCCACTAATGTTGAATAATTACAATTACATAAGGCAAAGTACAAGATTAATTTATCTTTTAACATTAGCAGAATGATCAAGCCTCAGAGAAAGAAGTCTTCATAATAACTGATCAAGCTAAAAACTCCCTACAAGCCCAGGCAGATTATGAACAATGTGGATTTTAGCTGGCAGTACAATTTACAGTATCCTAATTAATGTGAGAAATGGCATAACAAAAAAACATAGCATTCATAGGAAGTATTTTACAAAATGACTGATGCTATATTTGTATAATCTATTCATGTTTGCTAAAGGTTCTCATATGTATTCACTCATTTGGTTCTCTCAAAAAATGAGTACTTACTGTAATTAGCTTAAATGCACTGTTTTGTGCATCTGTCTTGTGATTTTTATTACTAAAATTGCTAGAATCAGTTCAGGAGTATATGTAATATTCTCTATTCTTTTAGACAAAGGTATGTGTTTATGGCTAGGAGAGCTTAAAAGACTGAATAAACCCTGTATAAAGAAATGTGGGAAGCCAGGCATGGTGGCGCACGCGTGTAATCCCAGCACTTGGGAGGTTGAGGCAGGATTGCCACTGAGTTCAAGGCGAGCCTGAACTACATAGTGAAACCCTGTCTGAAAAAAATAAATAAATAAGTTAAATTAAAATTTCAAATTAGAAATATCAGAAATGAGAAAGTTTCCAATTGTGAAACTAAGACATGAGAGGACAGGACACACTCTTGTACCACATCAGAAAATGGAAGAATTAACATAATAAACAGAATGTTTTAAGATTTCCCAGCAAATATTTAAATGGAAAAATTTTAAGACTTTATTCTATATTTTAAGTATAAAATTAAGCTCCCTTCTCTCTGCCTCCAAGTTAGGAAGCTTCTATTTCAAGAAAACATAAATTCAGGAATGTTTATATATTAAAACCAAAAACTCCAAGAAATAATAAGTACCAAACACAAAAGTCCCTAATGGTGACAGTGATATAATATTTGTAATTAAATAAAAGTCTTAGTTCAGTTTTACCAAGAAAACATTTTTTAAAATTTATGAGTAGTATATAATCTTGAAAGCCAGTGATTATATTCACCTGACACATATTTAAATACTTCAAAATGACTACAGTTAGGGCCGGGGATTTAGTTTAGTGGTCCCGCGCCTGCCTCACAAGCGCAAGGTCCCGAGTTCAATCCCCAGTACTCCCCCCCCCAATGACTACAGTTAGTTAAAAATCAACAGAAAAGGATTCAGATGCTGGATGTCCCAAACATAGCATACTACTAACTAGATGATCAGGCCCTGTGACTGGCTCTTCAGGATGAAACATAAACATCACTTATGAGGTCCATTTGCATTACTTCAAACTTCAGTTCTATCAGATTTTCTATCAGCTATTAGTATGCATGACCTACTTATTACACACTATTCAGAAAATTTCACAAAAACCTGACCAACTTCTAATTAACAGTATAGTATTATTGTAGGCAAGTAGCTTTTCTAATACAAACTAATAAAAAATGCTGACATGGTTACCATTAGAGTGAAAAGGTATTCTTTTCTATATTTAATTTGAATGATGACATAATGTAATATAGCAAGACTGACTACTCTTAAGATTTTAAATGATCACCATATTGTAACACTTTCAGTTGGTATCTTTTAACCACATATATACGCTGAATTTACTTATTATCAAACTATCCTTACAAATTCAAAGTCATTGTAGATGATTCACAAAAAATTATATGTGAATAAAGTAAAACCTACATAAAAAAAGGTTTAATGGCTTTAAACTACTAGATCAAAAAATGCTTACTTAAAATTTAAAAAAAAATAAAAAAGTAAATACATATTTTGTCTGTGTATAAGAAACAGAGAGCTGTCAATCAAAGTATTTACTATCAGAACCTGATAGATTCTATAAAAAAAGTTGTCAGTACCAAGGACACCAGGCAGGTACTGACCACCACTGACAGATGCTTTCCACTCCAATCCTCACAAATGTCAGGATCCATAGTGCTCTCTGATGCAAAGCTTTCATATGCTGGGCTGTGCCTCATAGGGAAGTGAACAGGCACCACAGAGCAAGGGTAAAAACACCATCTGTCACATAAAAACTAAGTTCCAAGAGCAAAGTGACCTGAGGAGACAACAAACAGCCTCAGGAAGTCAAGTACACCAAGGTTGTGGACACAGAGTAATAAAGGGACATAAACCAGGTCTAATGTTCACACAGCCACAGGCACAGACAAGGACACATGACACTTGCCCCCAGGCATGGATTTCACAAGGCTGGAGACACAAAGAGGTGCATGTAAGATCTGCCCCCAGGTCTAAACTAGACATAGTCCAAACTATAGACCATAAGAAATTTGCACAAACCAGACCTGCACCCAGGTGTGGACACCACACAACCAACAACCAAAGACAGAGACACATGACAACTATACCCAAGTGTGAACTCCACATAGCTGGAAACACAGAGGAACGCATGAGACCTGAACCAGGGACAGGGTCTACAAACCATGGACAGATGTCAACAGGGGAATAGCAAGCTCTGGGCATAATTCTCATGTCCACCTCTCAGGCCCACACAAGCAGCATCTAACTTTGTGTACCGCCCAAGATCTCAGTTTACAACCCTTCTTCCTGGCAATTTCTAATATTCTTGGCATTATCCACATGCTCTATTGCCAAGGCCAGTTTTTGTGCTTAATGACAGTTTCTTGGGATTGATTCTTCAGGTGACTTCCTACTGGGACAGAGCTCTCTTCATTTCAGTCCTTTCCCTTTTTAAAAAAATTTTATTGGTGCATTTAAGGTATACAATATAATGACATTCATCATTGGAAATGTGCACCTTTACATAATCCATCTCGGTTCTTATTTTTTCCTCATTCCCCTGTCCTCCCTTCAACCCCTCCCTATCTACAAAGACTTTGTTTCCATTTTTTCATTTTCTTTTTTTGGGGGGGGGTACTGGGGATCGAACTTGGAACCTTGTGCTTGTGAGATAGGCGGCAGAACCACTAAGCTAAATCCCCGGCTTTTTTTTCATTTTCTTATATTAATTCCATTCCCTTCTACCTTTTCCCCTACTCTTTCCACTTCCCCTTCCCTTTGTCCCTTTTCTTCCTATTTCACATTATCTATTATACCTTTTAGTCCTTATTTACACTTTCAGTTTCTCACACTAGAGAAATTATTCAGTATTTACACGTGTGTCCTATTTATTTCACTTAAGAGTATCGCCTCAATGTGAATCCATTTAGCTATAAATGTCTCTAGTTTCTTGTTCTTTATGGCTGAGTAGTACTCCATTTTATAAAAAAACCACATTTTCTTTTCCAGTCTCCAGCTGATGGGCAATTGGGTTGCTTCCAAGTTTTACCTATCGCGAATTGTGCTGCTATGAACATGGGTGCACATATATCACTGTGGTATGGTTTGTTTAATTCTTTGGGGAAGATCCCCAGCAGGGGAATAGCTGGGTCAAATGGGACTTCCAGTCCTAGTTCTTTGAGGTTTCTCCATACTGATTTCCACAGTGCTTGCACCAGTCTACACTCCCACCAGCAATGGAATAGTGTTCCTCTTTCCCCACAGTCCCCCCAGCATTTGTTATTGATTGATTTCTTGATAGCAGCCATTCTTTCTGGGGTGAGGTGGAATCTCAGTGTTGTTTTTGTTGGCATCTCTTGAATGACCAGTGATGTTGAACATTTTTTCATATGTTTATTTGCAGCTTTTACTTCTTTGTGTGAGAAATGTCTGTTCATTTCAGATGCCCATTTTTGGATTGGGTCTTTAAATTTGGGAGGTCTGATTTTTTTAAGTTCTTTATAGATTCGAGATAGTAGACCTTTGTCTGAGAAACAGCAGGTGAAAACTTTTTCTCATGTTGTGGGTTGTCTCTTCCAACTGTTGGTGGTTTCTTTTGCTGTGCAGCAGCTTTTTAATAAGAGATCCCACTTGTTGATTGTGCTAGTTCACAGGCAACTGAGGTTTCGTTCATAAAATCTTTTCCTACACCAATGCCATCAAGAGTTCTACCTAACCTCTGTTCCAGCCGGTTCAGTGTTTTTTAAAACATTTAGATCTTTAATCCATTTCAATTTTAGTTTAGTGCATGGTGAGAGATAGAAGTCTAGTTTTAATCTTTGGCAAGTTGAAACTCAATTTTTCCAGCACCATTTATTAAAGAGGCTATCTTTCCTCCAGTGAGGGTGTTTGGCTCCTTTGTCGAAGATGAGGTGGCTGAGTGTGTCGAGTTGTTTCTGCATCTTCTAATCTGTTCCACTGGTCCTCAGGTCTTTTTCCTTGCCAGTACCATGCTGTTTTTATCACAGTAGCTTTGTAGTAGAGTTTTGAGTTGGGGATTGTGATACCCCTCCCCCACCTTGTCTTTACTGCCTAGAATTGCTTTAGCTATTCTAGGTCTCTCTTCCTGTTTCAAATGAATTTTTGGAATGTTTTCTCAAGGTCTGTGAAGTGTGCTGCTGGAATTTCAATTGGGACTGCACTGAATCTATATAGCAGTTTTGGAAGTATGGCCATTTTCACTTCAATCCTAATTCTTAATGACTGTGGAAGGAATATTTTATCAAATGGTATGTAGAAAAGGGAGAGATTTCATTTTGAAAATTCCATTATGACTACTACTTTTGCAAAATACAATAAAAATAAATCCAGAAGAACAAAATAAAAACCAAGCAGAAGAAAACATATACTCCAGTTTCAACATTAGTAAACTATGTACAACTGCTAAAAGGTTTTCAAATATATATTCTCAATTTATCTGTTAATCACAGTAACTCCTTGAAATCCCAATCTGTGTAGATTTTCTTCTGCCCTCCTTGAGGGCTCTGTCTTTCTACTAGACTCTTGGCAACTCCGTATCAGGACTTGATGAGTCTCTTAGAGAAACAATGTTCTCTGAATCAACAGGGCAGATGATGGACATGGCAGCATAGGAAGTTCTCTTTGTCCTCCTTGGTTACTCATTGCTCTATGCCTTTGTGTTTGAATCCTTACTCCTGTATGTTCACAACTGTATGAGGGGAAGAAGGCCCAAGTTCACTTTTCCTTAAGAGTCATCTTGGGGATGGGGGTGTAGCTCCTCAGTAGAACACTTGCCTAGTTTACATGATGCCTTGGGTTTGATCCCCAGCATCAAAAAAAAAAGCCTACCTTAAATACCTCAGGACATGGTGCTCTGGCAATAGACCTTGTTAGTATAACTCACATGATCATGATTATCTTTTCCAATAAAGATAAATATGCATTAAAAGATCTGAAATTAAAGGAAAAGTTTGTATTTTACAGATATCCAAACATAAACTAACATTAAAGGCATGTTTAGTTAACCTTTCTAAGTGGATGCCTTATACAATCTCTCTCTCTGAGAGAATCAAATACCCTGGCACCGAACACTCTAAGGTCTTAGAAAGTAAGAAAGGGTATGACAAATGTGTTAAGATGCATAAATTAGTGTCTGTTATCAAAGTATGCATTAGGAGATAACACGTGCCAAGGTCATCCAGACATATTAAGGTCAGACTAGAAAAACCATGTTTAGGAAATTATATGGGCTGTCTCACAAGCTCAGTTCTGTCTCTTCAAAGAGAAAGGCTACAAATCAATAATACTGAGGATCAGTGATAACATTCTAATATGTGTTTAAAAAGGAAACAGAGAACAAAACACCAAACAAAATTCATTTTAAAAAGAGAACCTCCTAATATCTTATAAAATGGTCCTTAGTCTAAAATAATATCATGCTGAATACAGAAAAATTTAAATTTCTGATCAAATATAAGCTTCTATGTCCTATACTGCAGATGTTTTCTTACAAATTGTTAATTTTGAAGGCAGTGGTTTTCTAAAAAGTTGAGCCTGGACTCAAATCCTGGTCCAGGTTCTGCCTGGCTCTGTGCCTGGCTACAATAATAAGTCTTTTGGTGCAGATCTTTATCCAGGAGCAAGGCTCACTGAATGCTAACAGGTCTAAACAATCCATGATTGTCAATAATGCAAACGCAACAGTGATCTGAAGCAAGCTTGAGTGTGGCCCTGGTTGTAAAGCGCCCTCTCTACACTGCAAAGACTCTTCCTGTGGTCTCCAGTATCAGCCCTTCCTACTTCTGAGGCCTCTTCAAGTACCATCCTTACTTCCTTCTTAAAAAAAAAAACATTTTGAATAACTAAAAAGATGTGTGACAACAAACACATCAAACACCTCAGAGAATTGATACCTATTAGGCTTCTCATATTTATCCTCATCCTTCTTTAAAAAATAAAACATTAGGATAAAAGCGAACTCTCTTTCATATACTATCCTAGAAGGCAAATATGTGTAATCTCTCAGGAGTCTGTTGTACACTTTAGCATACAGCAGGCACTCATTCAAATATGAGCACACAGAAATGTACTCCTGTGTCTGACTTCTTCCCTCCCCATGGGCTAGGCACCCTGACGCCTAGATCCTCTTCTTCAGGATGTTGTGTTTGCTCAGTAACAGACCTTCACACAGTTGTCCCTTTTGGCAAGAATAAACCTCACATCGTTCCTGCTATCCATCTCATTTGGCGCACATCATCACTGTCAACTACCTCTGTGGAGCTTCAGTCCTGGTATCAACATTAATGTCAACTCATTTCTGCTGAGATTCATTCCTAATATCCTCATCAATGCCAACCTATTTCTGATAAGGTGATAATTATTTACATTTTCAATATACCCCATAGAAAATTACTTGCAAAACTGTCAATTTAAGCAGCTTCTTTTTCAACTGCGGACTCTACTATCTTCTAATTTCCCTTACCTAAAATTCAGAATTTTTAGCCCAACACTAAGGCCTGACCTGATCTATTTCTAACTGGCCTGCCAGGCCTCATCTAATACTTTTCTCTTCCACAGTCACCACAATCATTCTCCTCTTCTTGTCTGTCAAGTAAATGAGAAGCAGGTAAGTGCCCTCGAAATGATCACTGGCTCTCTTTTGTCACCTCTCATTAAGCCATACCAAGAAGTGCAGAAACACGTATCAACACCCAGAAAAAACAGTCCTGTGCTTTTCCATGAAGGCTGCATCACCACTGCCTCCTTTCAGCTACTCCAGGTATCATGGATGAGCAGTAGCACAGGCCTGGCCAAACTCTTAGGAGTGTCCCACACCTAGTCAACTGGAGGTCCCTATATATTTCAGGGAATTTTGAGATAGGTAGGCAAGCCCTATCTTTTGAGAATTCACATTTGAACAACTTCTTTTATACCTGATGCAACAACGGTGCTTGCCCACAGTGTGTTTTCTATGCTGAGGCTTTCATGAACAGGAGGGTCACTGTCTTCCTGTTGGAGAAGAAAAAACAAAATTGGAAATTTAGTGACTTTTTTCTTATTATAGATGCAGAAATATGTCCACAAAATGGATCCAAGTGAACAGCAGTAAAAAGTCAGTGCAAAGTACGAATTTAAAATATACATATATTGGGCCAGAGATTTAGCTCAGTGGTTCCACCACCTGCCTAGCAAGAGTAATGTCCTGAGTTTGATCCCAGGTACCAAAAACAACAACAACAAAAAATAAATAAAATATACATATATTAAAAAATTAAAGCTCCATCGTACTTACTTTTATTATTTAATTTTAATATAAACAACTTTAAATTTTTTTCAAAGCCCTGTTGATGTTCTGATATTTTAAGACAGTGTGCTAAAATATGTCAATTATGTGGTCTGACAATATTCCTGGAGTAAGAATTGCTGTCCTAGAAAGCTGGAAATTAGCAGGACAGGCACAATCACAAATGAAATCACCAACGGTTATTTCTTGTGCATGATAAAATTTTCTCTCCATATCTTTTGTCAATGACAAAGGCTTCACTCTTCAAGTGTCTGCTCGTAACAGTAAAAAATCCTTCTGTGAATACCACTGTAATACATATGCAAGAAGTCATTTCTTTTAAATTTTTCTTTAAAAGTATTCAATTTGATATTTTCTTTAAAATCTAAATATAAGCTGTATGTTGCCAATTTTGTATAGCTACCAAACATAGCCATACAGCAATATCATAACAGTGATATGTAGAATTTACTTTTATCTTTACATTTTTGATATTCACATCCCAAGATAAAACTTTAATTTAAAATCTGAGAACTTTGTCCAGGCGTGGTGGTGCACTCCTGTAATCCCAACACTCAGAAGAGAGGCTGAGGCAGGAGGACTGCTGTGAGTTCAAGGTCAGCCTGGGATACATACTGAGTTCAAGTCCAGTTTGAACTACATAGTGAGACCCTGTCTCAAAAAAAAAACCACCAAAATAAATAAACCTGAGAATTTTCATCTTAACCTAAAGTCATGGTCCATATTTCAGTTTGGCCCTACTAGAATAAAGGATTAAAAACTCCACAGCCTTGGGTCTAACAGAAGCAGATGTTTCTTGGATGCTAGTGGTAAAACTGCTACCAACGGGAAGCTAATACATATGACAGCAGATTGACCTCAATATCTGCATGAGGTAAAAAGCTGCATGTTGCCCCCACTGTTAGGATTCTCCCTTAAAATGATGCCACTTCCAAAACAACTTTATTTCATTATAATTTGATAATTTGACATCAAGATATATTTTAAGATAATGAAATCAAATGTGAGGAAAAAGGGAAGAGACTGAAAACATATTTTCCAAAATAATCTGCATGTAAGAATTGTTTATGCCATAGGTCTTTTCTTTCCATATACTTAACAAGTTATCTTCAAATGATAATCAGTCCTAGCCATTTTGCTAACTACCAGAACACACATGCTACATATCTAATAATCTAATTTACTTGTGGTACACAGAACTGTTTAAATCAATACTAATAGCTTCCAAAATATTTCCTGTAATCTTCCAATATTTACAAAGTAAAATTACTTCAAACAAAGTTAGTTTGGAGAAATAACTTGTCCCAGAGCTGCCTGTATCAGAAATCATCCTGCATTCCAGGGACTATGTTCAGATCTGTGTCTCCGGACTGTATGGGTCTCTAACATTTTTTTCTCTCTAGTACCCTAAGAACCACGTACACTGACCCAAGACTTGCCCTTAGTGTCTCACGATTATGAACATGAAGACTGCCAATAAGTGTTTCATAGATAAGGTGCTGCTTCTTTAAACAGAATTATTAGAAGAACAAAGAAAACAGAATTCTATACCTATGCTTTGGTTATATCATCTGTTAATACAGGAGTTCATTCAACTTATTCAAATATGTACTCAGTATTTTAACAGGTATCATGTCTATGTTGACATGTATTCAAGATCTTAACAGATAGCTTGCCCCATTTTAGCATATATGTAGTATCTTAACAGACAACATGCCTGTGTTAGAAGCTATAACTGTGAAGAATGAAGGCACAGCCTATCAAAGTAGTCAGGGTTTAATGACACAGCAGCATCCTAGGAGTAAATACTAAGGTGGGCAAAAGTGTCATACAGCAAAAGAAGAAAATACAAAAGGTGTCTGCATGTGGGACTTGAGCTCAGTCTAGAAAGTACAACCTAGTAAGTACATCCAATGACAAGTTATCACCTATATCCCCTCTAGTGTGCAGCCACTTTCTGCTTCCATACATACAAGTACTTTTAATTTTAAGGTCCATCAGGAGTTACTTCTTTCAAGCGCTGTTTCTCAAGTAAAATATGCTTCACTTAATAGTTATAGCTTACCAAAAAAGCTATTGATAATTATATACTAGAATCAACAGACAACACACTAAGGAAATAAGATTTTTAAGTGGAAAATAAGAGGCCTATATTATCCCAATATAAATGTTAGTGGGGGGGGGTGCGCTGCAGGGACATGTCAGCAATATTGTGCATTTGTTAGGTTGCCAAAGCTATAAATTTTTATTCTACTTATATAATCTGATAGCAATGGTGGTAGCATGTTTACAAAATTCTAAGTATATCTGGAATCAAACTGAGCTCTTTGAACAGAACTTCATATGTCATGACTAGTCTTTAAAATGCATAAGAATGTTTGAGGACTTTACTTCTGTTTCTTCAGTAGTGTTGTCGGTTCTTCCACAGACAATGCCAGGGAGGAAACTGCCTCTTGTTCCCTTGTTTATAACTGAAGTAGCTCTTCAAGGGAGAAACAAACACTGTCTGATCCTGAAATAACTGATCCAGAAAAACTAAGTTTTCCCTTTGACTCTTACAAGAAAAAAAAAGTCAACATTAGAAGAGAGAAGTAATCTATTTTTTTCTTTTTACTTGAATGTGATTGAATGGAAACTACCAATTTTTGAATCATTCACATAGTCTTAGTTAGAGCATTACTCTGATAAATATAACTGAAGAGAGAAAAATCTACAATCTTTACTCTTATTTCCCAAATATGGTCAACATGAATATCCTTCAATTTTGTATTGGTCTAGGAGTTCCAGCAAATTCAATGTACAGTTGGCATAAATAGGCCATTTGGTGATTCATACATGTATCATTTAAGATAAGGGAAACATTTTTGTAAATGAATTATTAGTTATTCATACTGCACCACAGCAATTTCTATGTTTATTGGTTAGGATTGTAAGCCAAAAAACTACAGAATTGACATTTACCTTTCTTGCACTGAACAGGTAAATTTGTCCAACAAATCAATAATCAAAGAGCAAACTTTAAACTCCTCTAATTTCCACAGGAATGACACCATCCATGAAATCCAGTGCCTGCTGCTAACCAAGCCATGTACTGCATTTTTCAAGCTACCTTTCCTCCCATCCCAGCAGCTGCCATCTTCAATTTACCACCCAAATGAATGCAATTTCATTCATTTACAACAGTTTCCAAGGCTTTCCTTACCCAGAAAGTTTTAAAAATTATTTACACATCCACTTTTTAGTGTAATATTTTCCCCTATGTCAACACCAAGGAAAAGATATTAAAATGCATAAAATTTTTATAAGGCTTCTGAAGTACAGATAAATGTTCTATACAATTTAGTTTTAGAAATTTAAGTTGCTTCTCATCACTTTCTGTAACCATTTAATGGTGTGAATGTTTTTTGTCTATGTGTTGAAGAATGCACAATATCTATGAATTTTTTTCAATTCTGTAATAGCAATGATAGACTCTAAACCTTTTCCTAATATCAAGAAAATTATTCTAAAAGATAGTTCTTTACCAATCTCATGCAGTATGGAATAAAGATTAGGGAGATGAGAAAGAAATTATCTCTAAATAACTTTCACTTTTAATTTCTTTCTCCTTAAGGTTATAGAATTTGAAAGGATCTGCTTGGGGGTAGAGCATACAAAATGTTTCAATTTCAAGCTGTTCTCTCAATAGCGTACTCTATTCAACAAACAATAGGGATTTGCTTTTTAAAGAAGAGTATTTTGATTGGAAAAGATAAAACAATGTTAAGTATGCTTTGGTTTGCAAAGAAATTTCAGCAGAAAATGCACTCAAGAAAGATTAAATAGGAGGATAATGTTAAAGAACTAAGGATAGAGAACTACTAAAACTTCAAGACTGGCTAGTTTTAGACTCAAGACTTTCAAGACAATGCCCAGGTCTTGAACAATGTGTGAGATTAGCATTAGCAAAGACTATGTGAATCACCACTCGAAACACTTCACAATGAGGTTATCCTGATGCCATGTGGAGAGAGGCAGAAAGAGGCATGACTCATAATGTGCATATCTGTGTCAAATTTTGCACAGGCAACAAAATGTAGAATGTTTCTCCTGCCACAGGAGCTGTGCAGAATTAACTGGCTCCGATAGTTAAGTACTCAAGTTGGCCCCGGCAAAGGTATATTTTCTTCTTTATATTATACTATAAAAAAGGAAAGTAAGCAAATGTCACTTTTTAACAATATTCAGTTGAATTTCAACAATTAAACTGAATTCCATTTTCCAGTTACACTAGTTATTTAACGTCTTTTTCTATTTAAAAAATGCACCCAAAATAAAGATTTTTCATCTTGAATAAGATGAGAAAAAATAAGCCATTAGAAATGTTAAACAGGGCAATGAAAGATCATTTATTTGAATTACATCCTATAGGAACTTGCAATAACACACACAAGGTAAATGTGTCTTAAATTAACTTAAACCTCTAAAATAAGTTTCTCTCTCAGTTGGAGCATATCCTCCCACAGTTCACCATTGTTTCATCAATGTACATCACTTGCAGCACTTTCATCTGTGTTCTGACATGGAAGGATTCCCACCTGTCTCTGTTCTGACATGAAATGATTCCTACCTTTATGGAAATACCTCAGAGACATAAATCACCAATAGGACAACTGTAATTGCTTCCCACATCCCTCTGAAACGAAACTCAGGTTATTATCTATCATTCCAAAGTGCCCCACAACCTTCTTATGAGGTATTTGCTTCAATCTAAAACACTGGTTCAAGTGGCTCTTAAGATATTATTTAGATACGTATCTTTGGATGATTATTAACCCTCTGTAAATGATACGAAAACAATAAAGTATACATACAAAGGTAACACTATAAGAAAAACTAGGGGTTTTATTTTGTTAGAAAAGATGGTGAAAGGGCAGTTTACCTACCTCCTATGTGTCTGCTGCAGTTAACTTCAATACTCTCACATTGCTGATATGCACTGCATCAGAGTAGAGATAAGGGCACCAGCCTGAGGGAAGGGCCCTGTCCCAGACCTACTTATCAAGCACTAGGCCTGCTCCCATCCACTCTCTCTTCCAGCTAAGCATTTTTACCTTTTGTGTGCCACCTGACAGACTCCTCAAGATTGGCTCTCATGCAGGAGAAGAGGAAAGTACAAATATTTCTGAGGTACTCGCATATTTTCTGATTAGCCTTCCTAAGAATCCTAAACGCTAAGACTGTAAAGGAGTTGGCATTCAGCCAGGGTCAGCCATTTAATAAGTGGTGAAGCCATAATTCAAATCCAGAAAAGAAGGTTGTGACCAAGTGATTTAGTCGATTTCCTCCTGGTATACTAGGACACCAAATTAGGTAATTTGGTCCATAGTTCTGGAGGCTGGGAGGTCCAAGATCAAGGGACTAAATCTGAAGAGGGCCTCATTATTGCATCATCACATGGCAAAAGGCTCTTGTAGCAAGAGGATATGCAAAGGGAAGAGGGGAAGGGGGCCAAACTCCTCCTTTTGTCAGGTACCCACTCCTAAACCACTCCACAATAGCAGTTTTCTTCCACTGATCAGGGAAATCTTTAAGACCCAATCATCCCTTAAAGGTCCGGCCTCTCAATGTACTGGCACTAAGGATTTCGTGTCCAGCACATGAACTTTGGAGGACACATTCAAACCACAGCATCAAGGAAATTATGTGCTGTCAACATCTGAAAACTTCCTGTGATCTATTTAAGAAAATGCATCAGGGGGCCAGGGATTTAGCTCAGCAGCATAGCACCTAGCATAGGCAAGCACAAGGTACTGAGTGTGATCCCCAGTACCAAAAAAAAGAAACTACAGCAGCAGGTTGTGGCTGTGTATCAAAACTGTAGAAATTCATGAGTACCCTCTTCTATTACATAAGACAGCTTTAAGGAGGAAACATAGAATGCACATCATTTGTAGCACTAACAAAAGGCCAAAAAGGTCAGCATTAGTGAGTGATTAGTCCTTTTTAAGTACAAGTAGATTGAAAGTTGACTAAAACAGAAGCAATCTTACAACCACTTGTGAAATGCATATCATGATACATTAGAAAGTCATCCCTTTACACCCACGGGTTCTACATATGCAGATTCAGACAAACAGCCATCGAAAATCTTTAGGGAAGAAAAATCCCAGAAAGCTCCATAATGAAAAACTTGAATTTGCTGTGCTTTGAACATTAAACTGAGTCCATATGAATAAGTGCCCTGTATTTGTACCTTGTCGTAGCCTCCTGCTACTTCACAGCAGCCTTTCCAGCACTTGAGTGAGCATAGGTTCATCTCTATTCCAGTTCACAGATCAGTGAGACCTGTAATGGCTCCATCTGTACTGAATGTGTACAGACTTTATTTTCCTGTCCTCATTCCCTAAACAATACAGCATAATGACCTTTACATACCATTTACATTAATTTGGTGCTTTATGTAATCCAGAGATAATTTAAAGTATATAGGCGGATGTGTATAGGTTCTATGCAAATACTATGCCATTTTATATAAGGGGCTTGATCATTCATGGATTTTAGTATCCTAGGAAGAGGTTTGGGGATTAATCCTCCAGGACATGAGGGCTGACTTGAATATAAAGCAGGACTACCCCTATTAACTTCTCTACCAAGACTCCTAAGTAAAGGTGACAAAGGTTTCCCAAGCTTTTGCTCAATATGAAAAGTTTCAAGGAAATGACATCACTGTCATGACCTTCAAGACTGACTATAAAAAGATAGGCTGTGACCATTATTCTCTTCCAACAATTCTGAATTTGCTGTCAGGATGTGGGAATGGAAGTGTGCGCATGACAGAGCCAAGGCTGCCCACAGTGACACTTTGCAAAAGACATTCCTTGCCCTTGAAAAACTAACAATGCAGGTGGAAACAGACATGATATAAGGCAAATATGCTTAGATGTTGTATTAGTCACAGATGCAATTTGCTGTGGGAATCTGAAAGAAGAGGTAAATTCTGACTTTAGATTTCAGGAAAACTACTTGATGGCCAAGATGGAATTAGGCTTGAAGAGAGTAATGAAACTCACAATCCTTCCAGGCAAAACAAACATCTTAAAAACAGGATTTAGAGATAAAATTTCTGTAAAATCTTTACAGGAAAGTAAAGACTATAGCTTCAGGGAGGTTTGAAAAACGGAGGGAGGAGGAAAACTTGGAGGTCAGAGACTCTGAATAGGAAGCTGATCATTAAGTCAAGGCAGGCATCAATACCTACCTCAGTGTTACTGGACTCTGTGGACCTCGTGTACTCTGTGGGAATGGGCTATTTATCCATGAAGCCTACACCAGTGTGCACGAGCACAGCAATTTCAGAGGGTATTACACATTAGGTTCAGCAGCCTCATGAGAGAGAGAGTCTATGACTGAATAGAATTAACATGTTTCTGCTACTGTGGATAAGATAGGGCATCTTTTCAAATATTTAGGAAAATTTGCATTTATTTTTGGTAAATAGTTCATATTCTGTGCCCACTTTTCTATCAGATCTCTAATCTAACACATCCATTTCTTTTTTTTTTTGAAGGGAGATTAGACAAGTTTAATTTTTCTTTAAGTACTGGTAATATATATAAAATTTATCATCTTAATCATTTTTAACTGTACAGTTTAGTGGCACTGAATATATTCAAACTGTTGTACAACCATCACCACAGCCCATGGCCAACATGACCTCATCTTACAAAACTGAATCTGTCCCCACTAAATACTGACTCATCATCCTCCCCACCCCTCGCAACCACCATTCTACTTTTTGAGTCTATGAAGCCGATTACTCTACAGACCTCATATAAATAGAATCATAAAGTATTTGACCTCTTACGACTGTCTTATTTCGCTTGGCATAAAGTCTTCAAGTTCCACCCATGTTTTAGCACGTGTCCATATTTCTTTCCCTTTTTGGACCAATTTTTCAGGTTATTTAAATAAGGTAGACTGGTCTTATTGTAAGTTGCATATATTATCTCAAAGCTCTTCATCTGACTGATATTGCTTATGTTATTTTTGTCCTGAAAATTACTCTTATTAATTCAAATGTATCAATTTTTTCAAAATTAAATGAAAAAGTAGTGGTATTGTTTCAAGGTTACTGATAAAGTTATCCATGTTTTCTTCCAGTACTAGCCCTTCAAGTCTCTCTTTTTTTTTTTTGGTATGGGAGATCGAACTCGGGTCCTTGCACTTAAGTCTCTCTTTTAATTGCTTCTTTAATTCATAGGATATTTCAAAATTTATTATTTAGTGCCCAAAGTTTGGCAATTTCCCACAAATATTTCTGTTCATGATTTCCTATTTAATTTCATCATGGTTAGAGAACATATTTTGTGAGTTCAGTATTTTTATGCAATATACAAAGATTTGTGTGATTGAGCTTGGTAATTTTTCTGTATGTATGTAAGTAGATTTCATATTCTATTGCAGACAGGTGGCATGTTCTGTAACCATCAACTGGATTAACATCAATGGAGAGTATTTCAGTCTATTATGCCTTTACTAATTTTCTACTTGTTCAACCAATTATTGAGAAGTAGATATTGAAATTTCCAACTACAGTAAGTCCCCAACTTACAAATGAGTTCCGTTCTGGGAGAATGTTCATAAGTCAGATTTATTTATAGTTTGACAAAATGAGTCTTTTCTTCCTTTGACACAAATACATAATGTATACCGCTTTGTGCTTCCTAGCAATCCCCTCCACGTCATCACTGCCTTTCCTCTTGCTTCCAGGCATGCCGGGTTCTGACTGAGCACTGTACTACTTGTACACTGCATCATAAGCACACAGCAGCACAACTGTGATGTCCAGCAGACACACGTGAGCTACTTTTGCGATTTGTTTTTATCTACAAATGCTAATAATATGAAGTCTATTTGTATCTGTGAAAGTTCACAACTCAAGGACTTACTGTATCACTATGGATTTGTCCATTTCTCTTTGTAGTTCTAATGACTTTTGCTTCATGTTATTAGGTGCATAAATGCTTACAGTCATATGCCCTCACAATAAACTAATCTTTTTCTCATTATGCTTTGAAATCAACTTTGTGTGTTATTACTATAAGCATTCTAGTTTCAATAAGTGATAGCCTGTGGTATTCTTTTTAATCTTTTTACTTTTAACCTGTGAGTGATTTTATGTATTTTCTTGTACGCTCTATATATTTGAATCTTGCTTTTTATACAATCTGACAATCACTGCCTTTTAACTGGGTACTTAAACCACTTACATTTGAAAATGAATTCTTAAAAGTCTAATTTCCACATATGTGGGGCTATTTTAGTTATGTTTATTTATTTATAGGTGCATGCTGCTATAATGAATGTATATGATTTCAGTTTTTAAAAAAAATACACCTGACTTGCACTCAGTGTTGGGAGCTAACCTGACCTACTACAGTCACCCCAGGGTTATAACTGCCATGACTGCTCCTGAGTAACCCTGGTCAGTTTTTCCTGAATAGTTTCCCAGCATACTATAAACAGACTTAAACTACTGAATGGTGGTATGTGGAGCTCTACAACTGGATTCTGGCACCCTGAGAGCTAGGTATATCTGATATCTTTGATAATGGCTCAAGATAAACCAAGTATGTACATTCCTGCTTAAATGAAGCTACTTTTGTCCTCAACATTATATAATACTCCTCCTTCTGACCCAATTGCTGGGATCTACCTGTCTTGTTGTTACCCAAGACATATGCTTCTATACATAGATCCCCCAATAAATTACACTCTGCGTAATCCTGGATCTGTCTGTCTCTTTCTTTGGTATCATGATGTTTTACATACAATCTTCCTAGAGCACCAGGATTGTTTTTCCAGAATACTTGGTGATGTTCCATGAGACCCTGAAAAATGAGTATAATGCAATTATTATATTTTAATAATATCTGACAATGTGGTAAAACACTACCAAAATTGTTTGAATATTCTACAATTTTAGTAAAGTACAACCATATAATCTATTCATTAGGAAGATGGAATCTGATACTTTAGATCTATTTTGTTTATTCTATTAATTTGGGAGTACAGTCATGCCTCACTATCCATAGGGGATTGGTTCCAGAACCTTCTATAGACAGAAAAATCTGCAAAAGTCTCAAGTAAAAATGGCAGAATATTTGTAAATAATCTATGCACATTCTCCCATATACTTGAAATCATTTCTTGATCACTGACAATACCTAATACAATGTAAATACTATGTAAATAGTTGTTATACTATATTGATTGAGGAATAAAGAAAATAAACTCTGTACATGCTTAATATACAAGCAATTTTTTATTCTTGTTTGGTTGAATGCAAGGAAGTGGAACCCACAGATAGAGAGAGCCAACTGTATTACATTCTTATTCAATCTGAATATCTCTGCCCTTTAGTTTACAGTTTAATCCATTTATGTTTAATTATTGAGTCAACCATCTTGTTTTCCATTTGTGGTACCTGATCTTTAATTTCTTTTACTAATCTTTTTTTGGTGGGTAGAGACTTCATTTGAGTATCCAATTTCACAGGCTTGTTACTTTTATCTGTTTCGTTTGTAGTTGTTGCTATGTGAATGACTATATGTATTCTTAATTTACCACTTTACCCTGAATCAGTATTGTATCACTTCACATATAATATATTTTTAAAAACATCCATTTATTACCTGGCCTCTGAAGTTCCCACCCTAACAGATAATGGTATTTAAGTCCCACTATCAATGTGAATAAACTGACTATCCAGTAACTACTTGGACAGCCACTTTGCTAGAGTTGTAAGCCCTACAGGTTCAGTAAGGCCAAACAGCTGTCACCACAAGTCCTACATGGCCGGGACACCAAATGCTAGCCTAATCTTTCCTATCTTTGAAATTATGGCCACACTGCCTGTGACAGTGAAGTGACAACAGAGTTCTATCAGGCCATTCACACTGGGGAGCTGGCTTCCTAAAATTACTCCTGCCCCAGGAGGCAGTGCTGGTGCCACACTTGCTAATCTATTCTCATTACTTTAAGAAAGGAACTATCTTTCAAGTCCCTTTGGGAAACATAATCAAACTTCTGATTTTACAAAACAAATTCATTATAAATACAAAGTTCTCTGAGCATTTTTACTTATTCCTAAATATTCAATCACAACAGTAATAGCAATCTTAGCTCATTTACTATATACAATATGCTGTGTTCTGAATGTTTGTGATCCTCCCAAATTCCTATGTGGAAACCTAATCACCACGGTGATAGCAAATTAAATCACAGGGGCAGACCCCTAATGAAGAGGACTATAGCCCTCACAAAAGAAACCCCAGAGAGCTTTGGTGCATTTCTACCACATGAGAACACAGCATTGAAGTTGCCACCCTTGAGTCAGAAAAGAAGCCCTCACCAGCTTCCAAAACTGTTTTGAACATGGACAGTCCAGCATCCAGAATGTGAGAAATAAATTTGCTATTTGTAAGTTATCCAATCTATGCTATTGTGTTATAGCTACCTGAACTGACTAGGACATCATCACTGTTTCCAAAGATCAGGTGTTTATATAAAGAAGGTAAGTATCAAGCCATAGAAAAATGTTCTCCTATGGGTAAACTCCTTTATATCCTCATCTTCAACTCTTCTTCGTTTAGAAACACATCTTTCCAGATCCTGCTGGGACTTTCTGTGTTTAGCTCTTTCATAAGTAATCCCTTTCCTTCCACAACACAAACCTTGCTGAGATCTGACTTCAGTTATGTCTGTTCTATCCAAGCAACATGGAAAAGACAGTTTCTGAAGACCCAAAGGGGACAGAATAAAGCAAAAGTTGAAGTTGTAAAGTGTATCTACTGAGATATCTACATTACAGGTCTCAGAACATCAATGATGCCCTACCACGATCCAGCCCTAAGTGTAAAAAATTTGCCTCCTACTTCTGCATGCCTTCCGGTTGCATACACACCTCTCTGAGTTAATAAGGAAGTCTTATTTTTATTTGTTGATTTTTTTCTATTTGTGTTGCCAATAGCAGTAGTCCACCGCCTTCACTACCCTCATTAAAATATTCCAGTTTTTCCAGAACTAGAGCTGTTCTCAGGCAGTGAACCTTCTTCCACTAGGAACCCATTCAAGTCCCACAGTCAGAGGCATGGGAATTACAAAGCTCAGTCTGCACAGAGTACTACCACCCACTTACAGGCTCCAGAGCAAAAAGTGATCCATGCCCAAAGCCTTACCTGAGAGCCTATATCCATGAACTACTTTTTTTGTTTGTTTTGATTTTTGCTTACATTCTTTTACTGGAACATTTTAGGTATGCAATATGTTTGCATTTATCATTGGGTACTTGTACCTGTACATGATGTATCTTGGTTCTTATTTTTTCCCCATTCCCTGTCTTCCCTCCATGAACTACTTTGAAGACCAACTGTCTTAGGCGGATTTTTCTCAAACACACACCCTGGGATGAAGATTTTAATGTATATGGTTTATTTAGGGTTGGATGGGAATCCCAGGAAACACTTGGAGGTGAAAGGAACATTTAATTCATTGTTTTTTGTTACTATCTACAGTTTTATTGCATATGATCAGAGAATGCAATTTGTATTATTTTTACATTGCGGACCTAGTGTTCTTTTTTGGAAAAAAAGTATGATTAAGCTTTTATAACACTCTATATATGGTGGAAAATAAATTACTGGGGATCAAAGTTAAAAAACAGTAAAAAAGGGGCTCCAAGCGCAGAGGAAGGGGCTTCCAGGCCGCTGTGCCACCACTCCCAGCCCACAGGAAGGAGGTTCTGAGTCGCTGTTCCACCACTACGAGCACAGAGAAAGGGGCTTTGGGGCCACCATACCACCACTCCCAACACAGAAGTAGGGGCTTCCGGGGGTGCCAGACGACCGCTCCCAGCGCAGAAGAGGTGAGCCAGGCAGGTGCCAATAGCACCGCACCGCCCCCGAAGAAATGCTAAGACACGTAAACAAGTCTCAAAACCAGACTTCCAGATCAGCCACAGCAAGCCCAAAGGGAAACAAAATGGAACACTCAGATACTCAACCACCTGGACTCCCTGAACTGCAACAAAAGACAATGTGGAAAAAATGAAATTAGAAATAATTTCTCAGATAACAGGAGAAACTGTGCTCCTAGAGAGGAGCTGAGGAACATGATGGAATCCCAACATAGGAAACAAACGGAATCCATAAAACAGATGCAAACAGGTTTCCAGGAGATTAAAAATTCCATTGAAAGTCTACACAGAAGAATGAGCCAATGTGAGGTCAGAATTTCAGATAAAGAAGATAGGATTGCAATTAGTGAACAGGAAAAGAAAAATCGCTTCAAAATTGTAAGGAACCATAAGAAATCAAGCCAGGAGCTTCTAGACAATGCAAAGAATACCATAAGACTGACTGGAGTCAATGAAGAAACAGGAGAGAGTGCAGATGACATATAAAAACTGTTCACAGAAGTGATGGTAGAAAACTTCCCAAGTAGGGGAAAAGAACTTGACATACAGATAAGTGAAGCATATAGGACTCCAACTAGCCTCGATCAAAAAAAAAATCTACACATAGGCATATAGTTGTTAAGATTCTAGAAATCCAACAAAAGAAAGTTCTACAAGCAGTTAGAGAAAAGAAACAAATCACATACAAAAGAAAGCCCATCAGAATCACAGCAGACTTCTCTAAGCAAACCCTCAAGGCAAGAAGAGCCTGGAGTGACATATTCCAAGCCTTAAAGGAAAACAGCCTCCAACCCAGATTGATGTACCCTGCAAAACTGTCTTTCAAAATTGATGGAGAAACAAGATACTTTCATGACAAAGAGCACCTTAGGAACTTCATGAATACCAAACCAACACTCCAAAAAATTTTAGATGATATCCTAGGAAAAGACAACGAGGATCACAACCCCAGGAAGTCCAGCAGAATGAATCCATCAGGCACGACAAGAAGATAACTGTAAAGGGGGAGAATCCAACAAAAAGAAAAAGTCATGACAATGATAAGTGAATATGTCTCAGTTATAACCATCAATGTTAATGGTCAAAATTCAAAAATCAAAAGAAATAGACTGCCAGAATGGGTCAAGAAGCAAGATTCGACAATATGCTGCCTACAAGAAACACACTTACTTCAAAAACAAACTCATAGACTGAAAGTTAAAGGGTGAAAACAATACCCCATGCGACAGGAACTAAAAAAAAGCAGGAGTAGTTATCTTCTTTGCAGATCAAGTGGATTTCAAACGAACACTGAATAAGAGAGACAAAGAAGGACACTACATCCTTGTAAAGGGAACAATCCAAGAGGAAGAGATGACAATCATAAACATATATACATCAAGCACTAGTGCACCCAACTATATAAAACAAATACTAATAGACACAAAAAATCAAATAAGCACTAATACAATAGTAGTGGGGGACCTCAATATCCCACTGTCACAAATAGACAAAAAATAAGCAATGAAATACTAGAACCCAAACTCTTGAACAAATGAATTTAATAGATGTTTACAGAGTGTTCCACCCACAAAATCAGAATACACATTCTTTTCAGCTGCATATAGGTCATTCTCCAAAACAGACCACATACTCACTCATAGAATATGTTTAAGTACAAAGGAATTGATGTTAACCCCTGTATATTATCAGACCATACTATGATGAAATTGGGCATCAATAGCAAAAGAAACAGCAAGAATGTCATAAGCACATGGAAACTGAATAACACACTTTTGAATAAGCAATGGGTCACAGAGGAAATTAAAGAAGAAATCAGACAGTTCCTACAATTAAATGACAATGACAATACAATATATTGGGCTCTATGGGACACAATGAAGCAGTCTTACAAGGGAAATTCATAGCACTGAATAATCACATTAGGAAAACAGAGCGTGCCCAATTAAACAACCTGAGGCTGAACCTGAAGCTTTTAGAAAAAGAAGAGCAGGACAAACCCAAAGCTGATACAAGGGAGGAAATTATAAAGATCAGAGCAGAAATCAAAGCAATGGAGAGTAAGAGAACAATACAAAAAAAGTCAATGAAGTCAAGAGTTGGTTCTTCAAAAGAATAAACAAGATTGACAAACCCTTAGCCAACCTTATCAGAAAAAGGAAAGAAAAGGCCCAAATCCATGCAATTAGGAATGAAAGGGATGAAATTACAACGGACCCAGTAGAAATCCAGAGGATCATCAATACCTACTCAAGAACCTATATGCCAATAAGATGGAAAACACAGAAGATATGGACAGATTCCGAGATAAGTATGAATTACCAAAGTTGAACGAAGAAGACCTAAAAATTTTAATGACCCAATGGCAATCAATGAAATTGAAAACATAATTAAAAACTTACCAACTAAGAAAAGCCCAGGTCCTGATGGCTTCACTGCTAAATTCTACAAGACATTCAGAGAGGAACTACTGCTACTACTGTTTAAACTCTTCAATGAAATTGAAAAGGAAGCAATACTCCCAAATTCATTCCTGGAAGCACACATCAAATTGATCCCCAAGGCAGAGAAAGACCCAACCGAAAAAGAGAACTATAGGCCAATCTCACTAATGAACATAGATGCAAAAATCCTTAATAAGATACTGACAAATAGAATGCAGAAGATCATCAAGAAGATACTGACAAATAGAATGCAGAAGATTATCAAGAAGATCATACACCCTGATCAAGTGGAATTCATTCCAGGGATGCAGGGATGGTTCAACATACACAAATCAATCAATGTAATACACTATAACAATAGAGCCAAGGACAAAAACCATACGATTATCTCAATAGATGCAGAAAAAGCATTTGACAAAATCCAACATGCATTTATGATAAAAACCCTATAAAAAATTGGAATAAAAAAATTGAAATAGAGGGTCTCTACCTCAATCTGATAAAAGCCATCTAAGGAAAACCAACAGCCAATATCATACTAAATGGTCAAAAACTGAAATCCTTCACACTAAAATCTGGAACAAGACAAGGATGTCCACTATCACCACTCCTGTTCAATATAGCTTTGGAAACATTAGCCACAGCATTTAGACAAGAGAAAGAAATAAAAGGAATAAAGATAGGTAATGAAGAAGTCAAATTATCATTATTTGCAGATGACATGATACTCTATATAGAAGATCCCAAGAACTCCACCAAAAGTCTTCTAGACTTAATAACCAAATTCAGTCAAGTAGCTGGATACCAGATCAATAAACAAAAATAAATAGCTTTCCTCTACAAGAACAACAGACTCACTGAGGCAGAAATAGAGCAAACAATTCCTTTCACATTAGCATTCAAAAAACTGAAATACCTAGGAATCAATCTATCAAAAGAAATCAAAGACCTCTTCTCTGAAAACTATGGCACTCTGAAAAGAGAGACTGAAGGTGATATCAGAAAATGGAAAGATATTCCCTGCTCCTTGGTAGGAAGAATCAACATAGTGAAAATGGCCATACTTCCAAAACTGCTATATAGATTCAATGCAATTCCAATTGAGATCCCAGCAGCATATTTCACAGTCCTCGAGAAAACAATCCAAAAATTCATTTGGAACAAGAAGAGACACAGAATAACAAAAGCAATTCTAGGCAACAGAGACATGGCAGGGGGTATCACAAGCACCAACTTGAAACTATACTACAAAGCTACTGTGATAAAAACAGCATGGTA
>NW_004624806.1:1238234-1266376 GCF_000247695.1 Heterocephalus glaber
GGAGGGGTTGAAGGGAGGGCAGGGGAATGGGGAAAAAATAAGAATCAAGAGAGTATGTAAAGGTGCAAATTGCCAATGATCAATGTCATTATACTGTATACCTAAAATGTACCAATAAAATTAATTTTAAAAAAAAGAATGCACTTTTCTTGCAATAAATTTTTGTAAGAACACAAAGATTTTAGTGTATTTCAGAACTCATTCCATGATCCTTATCACAAGGACATCCTTCATCCTCTGTGTGTCTATGCACACCTTGTGCCTGCTGGTCTGCAGTCCATATGAGAACAAAATGATGTCCATCTCCCTGTGGACTCCGTGACCTCACAGGTATCCTCCTTTTGCATCACTATAGTTTGCATATTAACTGTCATATAATGTAAACTCTGTAAATTCAGACAGTAACAATTGCTCACCAAATCTTCTGTGAGACCATGAGTGCAACAAAAGAGACTATACCAAGAGAAATCATTTAAAAAAACATTTTTGGCATTTAACAACAAACTATAGTCATATATTTAAAAGCTCCTATTATAAAGTATTTATGGCAGTGATGGTGAACCTTTTAGAGCTTTGAATGATACAAATAGCCCACCGCAGCACGAGTGCCATAGGTTCACCACCACTGATTTATGGTATCAATTGTAAGTTGTTACAATAAGAAATATTAAGTCTCTCTGATCCTGGCAGTGAAGGAGACAGGGGCTTCAAACTTTACCTAGGCTCTTATAACAATGAAGAACATGAGGAATAAAATAAACATATGTACACAAGCAAACGTACATATACTGGCTTAGCACTGTGGCACATGCCTATAATCCCAGCATTCTGGGAGGCTGAGAGAGAAGGCTTGCAAATTTGAGCCCCACCTAGGGAACTTAAAGAGACCCTGTATCAAAATTAAAAATAAAATACGGGCTAGGGATGTAAAACTGTGAAAGCCTGCAAAAGAAAAAGTTAGATATATACATACATATACACATTTTAATAAAAAACTAGAAATGATATGGATATCATAGTGGATCTATTATTATCCAAAGTCAAAACCAAAATAGTTAAGGTGCATCAATTGACTTATATTTTAGGGGAGACAGATCTTATCATTGGTAACTATGCTAAAAACATTTAGAAAGCCTGTACTATGCATATCTACAGAGATAATATGTGATGTGGGTACATTTAAGATCTGGCACATTCTCCAGTTTCTCGCTTTCTAGTTCAGAGCTTCTATGTGAATTTATTCTGATTACACATTAATATCTCAAAGCAAGGGTCTACTACCTTTAACTTATATATGCAATGAATTTATTCATAGTGAACAAAAGATTTAACTTACCCTGGTAAATGTTCCTTCAAAACTATGAATATCCAATTGTGGCTTCTGAGCATAAACATAAGCACTGATAGAAAAAAGGTCCTGGAATATAGAACATTTAAATTAATGTCAATGTTATACTTAAATAAAATTACTCAGAAATTTTTCAATTGCTAATTAAAATTTTTCATATGTTAAGTACCAGAAGTGGTCACTGATTGTCGGAGATTTTATGTCCCAGCACCATGAATTAGGATGAAGATAACTAAGGAAGCAATTTTTAAACTCAATAGAAGTGAGGCAATTTCCCTCAGCTTTGCCTAAGGACCAGTGTGCATCAAAAGCACAGGGGAGGGCTGGGGATTTAGCTCAGCGGCACCATGCCTGCCTCACAAGCGCAAGGTCCTGAGTTACATCCCTGGTGCCAAAATAAATAAATAAATAAATTTTTAAAAAAGCACATGGGAGATGCTAGAAGAACACATGTTGCCTGAGGCTTTGCACACAATTCCAATTTTAAGGGTGGACCCTGAAGTTCCATGAGTATCAAAGTACCAAGTGGAATCCTAGGCTCTCAGTACTCTATATGCTGAGCCTGATTCTATAAAAGACCTTGTCCACGACAAACCATGAAGAACAGACACTCACAGACAGCCCTCAGACCTGCGTAGGGCAGACTTCAGAACCCTCTGTGGTGTCAAAAACACAAAATCAGCCCTGATGATGCTGGAGCTTATTCTCTGAGGGGACATCCATATGAGCTTGAGCTGTGGCTGTATTATGTTCCTGATGTGAAGGTTACCTGCACTCCCAACCTATGATCCCCAGCGAGAGCCAGAAGCTGGGGAGGCACAGAGCAAGGATGGTGAGCCCTCCACGCCCTCAAATAAAGAAAGGGATGCTTGTTGCCCACATCCCATCCCCTGGAGCATCTCACTGCTGTTAGTTTGCTGTGGTTGGAACAGCTGCAGCTTGCAGCAATGGAGCAAGAATCTGACTCTATTTCACTGAACTTTAGCGTGGTACACACACCTCAGGCAATTTGAGTGCTGAGTGTTGAGTGCTGTAGATCAAAGTGAATGACCTCTTCCCAGGCCATTCCCAATAATGAGGACAAAAGGGGTAGGGATTAGGCACAGTCATTTTGAGTATGTTTGAAAATTCAGAATTTCCCCTTGACTGATTCTTAAACATGATTGTCTTTCTGCTTAAGTTGTATAAAAGTATTTCCTATAAAAACGCTTTTGAGCCCTCTGCATACAATGTCAGGTAAGAGGACTAGAGAAGAGGAGGAGTCATAAAAGGTCTGCCAAATGGAACACCCAAATTTTGTAACAACAACACAACCCAAACACCAAGGAGTGAAGAAGCAGTGGATTGGAAGTGAGGGATCAAATGATCTTTGCTTTCAAGATCATCTGGATGTTTTCACTCTTTCTAAGGGAAGACTCGGTTCTGCCTTGGCAAGCTTCTATAAGCCATGGAAGTTCAAACAGGCTGCCGAGGCTATGTCCACACAACAGAGCAGGGTTTATAAGAGAAATTCTGTGGTGAATCAGCATTGTTTCAACTGGCTAAAGAGCACACCTGAGATTACTACTGCAGTTGTCAGGTCCTCATTGTATCTTGCTGTACCAATGCACTGGTCAGGTACATGCGCTGTGCAGGACAGAGTCCACAACGCCTTCCTGAGTGCCCTGATCCTCAGAATGGCCTGAACCCAAGGCTGGGGTCTGGAAAGAAGGGCTCCAGAAGATTCTCACCATTCTTAGATAAGAAAGGATTGCTGTACCTAAACTGTTTACATAAGCACTTCAAATTATCCTGAACACCTACTTTCCTTCTGGGATTGTGGAATCTTGCTATGTGCCAGGTAAAGAGTGCCTATATGACCAGATCTCAATAACAACCCTAGGGAGTAATTCTTTTTTTAAATATATTAATTGGTACATTTTAGGTATACAATACATTTACATTTATCATTGGGTGTTTGTACCTGAACATGATGTATCTTAGTTATTTTTTTCCCCATTACCTATGCACCCTTCACCCCCACAACCCTTCCCTATTTACACAGACTTTGTTTCCATTTTTTTTCTTTCTCATAATTTTTCCTTTCCTTTCTTCCCTTTCCCCTTCCCCTCCCACCACCCCTCCACCTTTGGACCTTTTCCTATTTCAAATTATCAATTATTCATTTTAATCATTTTCATCCTTCTTTACACTTTCAGTTTCTCACACTAGAGATACTATTCGGTATTTACATATGTGTGTCCTATTTATTTCATTTGAGAGTATGGCCTCAATATGCATCCATTTAGCTATAAATGACTCTAGTTTCTCATTCTTTATGACTGAGTAGTACTCCATTTTATAAAAAAAAACACATTTTCTTTATCCAGTCTCCAGTTGATGGGCACTTGGGCTGTTTCCAAACCTTAGCTATTACAAATTGTGCCGCTTTAAACACAGATGCACATATATCGCTGTGGTATGATTCTTTTAATTCTTTGGGGAAGATCCCCAGTAGAGGAATAGCTGGGTCAAATGGGACCTCTAGTCCTAGTTCTTTGAGGTATCTCCTAGGGAGTAATTCTTTGTAGAGCTCCATGACAGATAACATTTCGCAAATTTGTCACTCTAAGTAAACTGTGAATTAAGTATCCCCAGTGACTGCTCTGGAGGAGGACCCTTGGAAATGTGTGCCTACTTTCCTCTGAACTTCTCCTCATGCACATTCTCCTTCGGTGGACTATGCTGTGTCCTTTCCCTGTAAGAAATCACATCCTTGAGGAGGATGACACTTAGGCTGAGTCCCAGGAGTCCTAAAAAGTCATCAAAGATGGAAGTGGACTTGATGATCCCTGATACAGAGAGAGTTTGCTACTTTTATAAATTTGATTTCCTTTCAGAGTACATATATATATATATATGAAGTTTTAGCATGCCTAAGAAAATTAAGACTCCTACACATGCAAAACCAGAATTTTGAGAGTAGAGTGACCACTGCAACTAAAATGTGAGGGGAATTGAAATCTCAGAAAAAACAGTACTTCATAGAGAGGGCCTTCAAAGCTATATACTATTTCTTTGTGACCCCTAAAATATCACGATGGTGTACATATTTTAAGCTAAGCTAAAAGAAATGAGAAAAGAACTCATCCAAGTTAACTAACTATAGCTGAAACAAAATCAACTTGGTGTGGTGACAAACACCTATAACTCACTGCTCAGAAGGCTGACAAAAAATTTCAAGACCAAGACTAGGAAACTCAGGGACATGCCACTTGGCTAGCATGCACAAGGCTGTGGTCTCAATCCCCAGTACCACCACCAAAACAGACAGACCAAAAAAACAAAAAGAAAGAAAAAGCAACCCAAATCCTTAGACGAAAAGAATAGAATCCGGCACCTCCACAATGTATCATTAATAAAACTGAAGCTAACAATCCCAATTTCTAGGCATATAAAAAAATAAAAACATAAGATCCATACCCAAGGAAGTATGCAGTAAGTAAAGACCAACTCTGAAAGGACCTAATATTAGAATTAAGAGATCAAAATTTTAAACCAGCTTTATAACATCTCAAAGACTTAAAGGAAAACATGATCCTAAAACATAAATAAGAAATCTTAGCAGAGAAAAAGAAAATATACCTAAGGAAAAAAAAAACTAAATGGAAACTCTTAATCTGATATGATACAGTATCTGAAATAAATTCATCATGTGACCTTAAGATCAGATAGACAATAACAGAATAGTGTCCATTAACTTGAAGATGAAGAAAAAGATTTTAAAAATGAATATAGTAGCACAGTCATTGAGGCATATTAAAAAGCCTAATATGCTTGTAACTTTATGCCAGAAAAAGGAGACTGGGAAAGAAAAACTATCTGAAGAAATACTGACTGAAAAGATGTCTGATTTGTTGATATCCAAACATACAGATTCAGAATGCCTTGAAAAGCCCTAGAAAGATAACTTAAAGATATCAAAATCAAATTGCTAAAAACTCAAAGATAAAGGGGAAGAGAGGCTTAAAGAGAGAGAAATGACACATTATATATAAGGGAACAACAGTTAAAATACCACTGATTTCTCACTACAAATAATCAAGGCAGAGGACAGTAGATCAAAATAATTAAAGTGCTAAGAATCAACCCAAAATTCAATAGCCCATAAAAATAGCCTTGAAGAATACAAGTGAAATAAAGAGATTTTCAGATAAATAACATGAGAACTAATCCCAGAAGACATACACTACCTACTCAAATGTTCAATTTGCTTCAGGCTCAGGGGAAATGACTTCAAGTAAAGACCCAGATTTTCAAGAAAAAGGAACAAAAGTAAGAAATGTATAAATAGTTTTTAAATCCTATTTATTTCATTTCTTTAAACTACACACATATCCAACAGAGAAATATAAATAGAATACTAAAAACATTCAATTAAGCTAAAATGGACAAAAGAGGTGAAGGAAGACTCGAGAAACTAAAGCAAGCTCAGGCCACAAAGAACTTAAAAAAATCAGACCTCCTAAATTTAAAGACCCAATCTAAAAATGGGCATCTGAAATGAACAGACATTTCTTAGACAAAGAACTAGAAACAGCAAACAAACATATGAAAAAATGTTCAACATCACTGGTCATGCGAGAGATGCAAATGAAAACAACACTGAGATTCCACCTCACCCCAGAAAAAATGGCTGCTATCAAGAAATCAACCAATAACAAATGCTGGTGGGGGTGTGGGGAGAAAGGAACCCTTCTCCACTGCTGGTGGGAGTGCAGACTGGTGCAACCACTGTGTAAGTCAGTATGGAGATACCTCAAAGAACTAGGATCAGAGGTCCCATTTGACTCGGCTATTTCCTTGCTGGGTATCTCCCCAAAAGAATTAAAAGAATCATATTACAGTGATATATGTGCACCCATGTCCACAGCAGCACAGTTTGTAATAGCTAAAACTTGGAAACAGCCCAATTCCCCATTAACTGGAAATTGGATAAAGAAAATGTGTTTTTTTAAATAAAATGGAGTACTGCTCAGCCATAAAGAAAGACAAACTAGAAATATTTATAGCTAAATAGATGCACATTGAAGCAATACTCTTAAGTGAAATAAACACGACACACGTGTAAATATTGAATAGTTTCTCTGGTGTGAGAAACTGAAAGTAAATAAGGATTAAAATGTATAATAAATAAGGTGAAATACGAAGAAAAGGTCTAAAGGGGAAGGGGAAGTGGGAGGGGTGGGGGAAAGTAAAGAGGGAAAAGGAATAAATATGAAAAAACGAAAAAGTCTTTGTAAATAGGGTAGAGCGGTTGAAGGGAGGGCAGGGAAATAGGGAAAAAATGAGAATCAAGATATATTATATAAGTGCAAGGTCCCAAGTTTGATCCTGGGTTACCGTCCCCCCACAAAATGGATATATTATGTAAAGGTACAAATTCCCAATAATGAATGTCAGCATATTGTATACCTAAAATGTACCAGTAAAATTAATAAAAACAAAAAGAGTAAGGAAAGAACCAACAGAGAGATTAGGAAAGTAGAACACAGGGAATTATTGGTGAATAATCCTCCATTATAATATTAAGTAAAAAGGAAAAACAGTTACCAACAGAAGCAATAGGCAGTTTATTGATGGGAAACTGAAAGAATTTCCTTGATCTAATTCTGTTTTTGTGTAAGGGACAATCAGAAATTAATGAATGTTGAAAAAGTTTGAAAGCACTGCCACTAGTAAGAACCAAGCTGATTATGTCAGATAAGGAGGATTACAGGGGTACTGAGGAATCAGCTAAAATTTACAATTATGAATTTATATTTGCCATCTCAGGCCTGAGAAATGCAAAACAATTCATTTTCCACTCTCACTTATTTAAATTCAGCAATGATATATATTTATAAGAAGTTTTAGGTTCCACTTAATGTTTCTGCACAGATTCTGCTTTATTTAGATTCTTAAATCCTCTCAAATTTCTTCATATATAGTATTAGACATGTGAAATTACCCTCTTCTGTTTATGGGACAGCTAATTCTTCTGGACTCCACATTTTGTTTGTTTTTCTTGTGGTACCAGGGATCAAACTCAGGACCTTGCACTTATGAGGCAGGTGCAATGTCACTGAGCTAAATCCCTGGTCCCGGACTCAACTTTTTGATTTGGATTCGTCTCTCCTTTTCCTATTGATTCTACACGTGCATTCCAATGCACTTCAGAACAGGGAGGTAGCATGCCTGGTGGATTTCTTTACGCTGTCTATACAGAACTCTTATCTTGCCAGATCTCTTGTGTAAGTAGAACTGGCAGGTTATACGTCATGCTTGATCATGTAAAGAGAACACATTTTGGCTAAAATTGGTATGGCTTCTTTCACTTCTAGAAGACATAGTAACTATTTTTCTGTTTATATTTATTTATTTTCTACTTTAAGTGATATGGACATACAAATTTCAAACTGCTTACACTTACTTCAAGAACAAAAACAGAATAATAGACATTAATAAAAATGACAATCAAAACAGTAATGCTAAAAAGAATATCCTCTTCTCATAGCACTAAAATTCTCCAAAAGAACTGACTTAATAGTTCTTTTGTTTTTGGTTTTTTTTGGTACCGGGGATTGAACTCAGGACCTTGGACTTATGAGGCAGGTGGTGGAACCACTGAGCTAAATTCCCAGCCCACCTGACTGAATAGTTTTAAAATAGCCATTCAGTAAGCAGCATGAAAGGATATTGAAACAATCAACAGAAAACAAGTTAGAAAATGGTGTGGCAGAGACTCTTCCACCTTAGAACTTTCAAGCCTTAGACTGCCAGGTGGCTTCCTGATACACTCCTCAGCATTATGTGTAACTAATTTTGTCCATGGAACTGATTTTTGGCCAACAGATCACAATAAGTGAGTAGAATGACATATTTGGGGTGCACAAACTCACTATGTCCTTCCTTTCTCTCTGCTGCTGGTCAGTGTAGAGTTGGACAACCACTGAGACTCCTTGTGGGAAGGCACATGCCAAAGATGGCACAGCTGTCCTGTTCCACCAGGCTTGGACCACCACCACTGGGTTGTCAACTGAAGAAGGACAAAAAAAACCTTGTCTTGAATAGAAGTGTACCAGTTAACTTTCAGGTCAAAAATCAGAAGCACTCTAGATCTTAACAGCAAAAGAAATTTCACATACAGAACAAGATGCTCCAAAATCAGAGGAAGAGACAAGGCCCATAACTGAACGTCCAAAAGTACTCTCAGAATGTTATAGAAGATGCCGTAGTAAGGATAAAGTTCAGGACATGACAACAGAGCTGTGATTCCATGGTTGGTGGTTGGAGACACAATTTTCATGCAAGCCCAGAAGCTGAGGAGCAGCAAGGCCCTTCCAAGACCACTTGCCAGCAAAGAACAGCATGGCAGAAAGACAGCTCCTTCTCTCCTGTCTTCTACCTCGTGCAAGCACATTCAACTGTAAATGCTAATTCCCAAACTTCCAGGACTCCAAGAAACAAGGAGACTCATTCTCAGGTTTCTAGGTAACACAGACTGGACAAAAGGGAAGATTCCAGCTGAACACACTAGTTCATCACAGTGGGGTTATCCCTGCAGTACAGACTACACAGGAACCTACAACAATTTATGTTCAAGTTAATTAAGTCAATTTAGTTTACAGAAAGAGAAATAAACTGTATAATAACTTGAGGCTTATGAACATACTACCAAAGTATTTAATAAGCAGCCAAAAGACTAACAGGTAAGGCAAGAATCATTCATTTAAATATATGGCCACAGCAATTTTCAGACAATGAAACTTTCCTACCACAGACTACCTTTTGATACAGGAAAATAAAGAACAAGCTAGCAACAATCCTCATTTCTATATGCACATAAACATTTAGAAGAGTGCATTTGGTATATTAGACATCAAATGACTGAATAATGGCACAATAATGAGAATGTCATTTGAAGCTTTTCACGATAATTTAAAAATCATTCTGAAGTTTTCAATAATGTAAGAAAGCCTCTGCTATTAGGTCAAGGGCAGCATTTGTTCGCATTACTTAAAGGTCATTAAAATACATCCTTAATCATAACATGTGGTTCATTACAAATAAAATTGCCTTTCGTTCAATAAAACTAATTAAATGTAAATGGTATTGTTTACTGCTACATGGATCTTTTGAAATAAATCAGCAAGTCATGATTTATTGAAAATTACTAGGGCCTCATTGTTAATAAATGTGCTTGATCACAAAAGCCTGAAACATATTTCCCCAATGTCTACGGTGCCTGAAAACTGTGCCCTCCAGACGGCAACGAGAAACAGCATCTGCATTGTAGGACTTGCAGTGCAGCTATTATCACTCAGCTCCCTGAAATTTTAATTCTCTGACCGTATTAAGTGTCTTGAGAATGCAGTAACTAGCAGAAGTTACTCTGCAGTGCTGTCCTTGGGTCTTCAGGAAACACTCCAGTGCCAGGATACTTACTCAGGAGTGTCATGATGGCATGAGCTGACATGACACAAATGGCAATATGACACAAAATATCACCAAACCGATAAGAAGAGAAACACAGGAATTCAAATAGAAGTGACAATTATGGCCAGCATAAGTTATAAAATCCCAGACAGAACTGTATTCCCTGTGTCCACAATAAATTCAGAGTTTTCATTTCTATAAAAAAACTATATATAATGGGTCTAATTTTATGATGGTAAAAATTTAAATTGATTACTAAATCAGAAATTCAGTTAAGCTTTAGTCACTCAAATACTTCATTATATTTCTTATCAAAGTATACTTCCCATAAAAAATTTAAAGCCACATTATACAGAATGTATACCTAAATATTCTAAAATATGTATTTACATATATGTGTGCCACTAACAAAAATGAAGATGATATCCTTCTAATTTTGAATAAAACATGACTTCCTATTATTACTGCAGAAATTACTCAGTTATAGATAACAGTACACTAGAACTTTAACAATGTATAATTTACATGCAATAAGCTGTAAGTACTTAAAGTGTAAAATTTTATTTTGATATACATGTCTATTACCATCACCACAGTTATCAAATATTTCATCACCTCGAAAAGTATCCCTGACTACCTTACAGAGCCCAAAATTAAAATCTATCACAAAATTATCATTTACTGTGGCCATTCCCAAGTTGCTTACCAATAGTGCACCCCAAGATTCCTGGGAGAATTGGTAGGAAGAAAGAACAGAGGGTGGGGCTATCACACAAGTATGATACCAAATAAAATCTTTGGTCTCTCTCTCTTTCTCTCTCTCTGGAAAGATTACCTAAGAATGTATAGCAGCAAAAGAAATGAAGGACACAAGCAGGAAATATGTAAAGCAGAAAAAAACAGCACTAACCCAACAATCAGTTCAATTTATATCAAAAAGTCAGTAGGCTGTACAGCAAATACGATGGCAGCCAATGTCTTCACTTTACGACTTACATATTATTTTCAAAGCATATATTACTATTAGAGTCAGGTAAAATATAAGACTTTCTCTCCTTTTTGGAAGAATGTATGCTGAGAGAGAGCTGAGAAGCTATAACAGCAGGAAGAGGGCAGGTACCAGGCCTCTTTCATTAGTATCTTTACCTGGTGAATGCTGCTGCTAACTATCATGTAACAGAAAGGCAGATTCATAAAATCATAAGGGTGTAGGCTCATCTCTCTTATTTATTATTTACCCCATCTGGCACTGTGTGACTTCTGGCTCTTCACCAAAGTCAAAATGATCACAAAGGTTAGATGTTTTGAATCCATTCAGGACATCCAGGCAGCTATGAAGCATAACTAAAACCACAAACAAGAACTTCTAGAAATTCTTCAGAAAGTGGCAAGAATCTTGGAATGTGTTCAAACAATGGGAATATTCTGAAGAACATTGGTGGCCAATGTGTCTTTTATTATAACCATTTCAAAATTTAAACATTCACCACACTTTTGGTCATGTCTTGTATTTTCCCAATTTTAAAAAAGAAGAGATGATTACAGTGACAATGAGACCACACATGTGTTGATGAATAAACAGTCGAGGAAGGAAGAGAAAACTCATCTGGGTCTCACTTGTTTTGGAAAACATACAAAATACATAAAGAATGAATTTTAATCTAGGAACTACCTAAAATACAGGAAAAAGTAAAATACCCGTGTAACAAAATATCTCTCAGCCCTATGCATGTCAACATGTTTTCAAGGAAATCACCATAAAGAACAAGAAGGTTCTCATTTCCATGGTAATTATAAATTATATTCAGGACACGCTGCTGTACCTAACCTCACACAACTAGGCTAAGGAAAGGACTGAAGCTATAGTATCGAAGTTCCCTCTCTCAGCCAACACCTGCTTTTGGGTCAAAGGTCACCCTGAAACAATCTTAATCTTTCTCTTCTCTCCACAGAATATCAAGAAATCCTGTAGAACATATCTTCTTGCATTCAGAACAGTGTTATATATGAACTAACACAAAAAGAAAAATGTGCATCAGTTTGGGATATTCATACATTTGTGAGAGAAATTCTGAGATCACTGGAAATACAGAATGAACCATGACCTTGGTTCTCGCTAACCCATCCTGAACCTTTCCAAAGTACAAGCGAATACTCAGTAAAGTTCAAGCCAGAGTTTCCTGCTGGTTCAAGAGACACAGCAGCACTTACTTCCTCTGATCACAGAAGTTTTCTATGCTTCAGGAGAAAAAGTTTAGGCTGACTTCAAAGGCAAGGCTAACTCAGTGTCTGAATTCGTCTCCCAGAGCAATACTTGACTAGTTATTAGGGAGTAAATCAGTCAGCAACAATGGACTCCCATGATCCCCACCAAAAGTCCTCAACGTCAACATTATTTAACTGAGAAAGTAAAAAAAGACAAGACAGAAAACTTTAAGTGTTAAATAACAGGAACACCCAAACTACTTAAAGCAAGTTATATATTAAGAAATCACAAAAATTATATTGGCATCATTTTTAGTGACTCTTCATTAGGTATAAAGGAATGATAAAATAAATTCTCAATGCACTATATAAGTTAGCTGGTACAAGCAGAAATGCCTTTCTTCCCTAGACAGTACAACTAAAGTAAAAGGATTGTATAGTCCCCATGATGCTCACCCCCAGAGCTGGCAGCCGTTGTGTGCAGCTCACTGCCACCTTTAACTTCCAGTCAGTCTCACCATCAAGCTGGTCTGTTCGAATAAAACATGAACCTAGAAGGTACAGGAGAAAAGGTTACCACTCTTGAAATACATTATAGAAGATTATTCCTTGTTTTAGTTACTTTTCTCTCATTGCTGAGACAAACTACTCAACACCCAAAGTTAAAGGGGAAAGGTTTATTTAGCTCACACTTTGTAGAGATTTCAGTCCATAATCAGCTGGCTCCAAGTCAGAGTGGCTGGCACATGGCAGAGGGGCAACAGTTCATGGCAGCAGAACACAGCCAAAGCAGTAAGGGAACATAACAGTCTTTCTGCCTCTTTTATCTCATTCAGATGACATAGGGTAGGTAGCACTCACACCCTTAATCCTAGTGCACTCAAATCTAGCACTGCACCATGAATCAATCACACACTCTAGATTCAGCCACCTCTGAAAAAGCCCCACCAATGACTGCATGAGGCTTTGGGGGGGACATCTAGACACAAGTTATAACACTCCTGATTTACAGGTGCAGTCAAAGCACTGATCAGGGTACAGTAGGACCCAGAAACAATATATTTAGACAGTTCCAAGAACAAAATCCTTTAAAGTCTTCATTTTAAATGACAGTATTTGAGTCAAAAAACAAGTCTGTAAAAAGATACAAGTCATTAAATTTTTTAATCACTCTTTTCTTGTTCAATGTTCTTGGCTATTAGGGTTTAATATTAACCGTGATGTTATTTTAGAAAGACTAAATTGATCATATCTACCTTTACTCTATACATACTTTGATAATGAAATAAGATATACACAAAAATCCCTCAGTATATAAACCTAGCTAATAAAATGTTACATTTACCACCATAAAATATATGTTCAGTAATAGAAGCACAGTTAACATGCTAGTATCTAGGTAAGTGCTATTACTCATAACCATATTAAATTTTAAATATGAAAAAACATCAAATTTTCCCTCAGACTACAACATGCCACTTCTCAGAACCTTCCTTATAGATAGAACAGCAAAAACATAAGATAACATGAACACGGGAGTATTAATTGCAACACTTTTTTACAGTAACAAGATCAGGGACATTTAGAGAGCTGGCTGAAACAGAACATATAGAGAAATTTTTAAAAGGAAGAAACAAAAAACAAAGGAAGACATCAACATAGCTATTATGGAAAGACTGATAGGACACACTGTTAAATGAAGAAAAGTGCAGAACACTGTATACAGAATAATACAGTTAAGGAGAATGTATGAGTAAATATCTGTGTGTGGCTATCTGTACACATGTAGTAACTACATGTGTACATATCTGTGGGTACATGGCTGTGTGCATGAATATCTATGTGCCCAGAGATTTGATTATGTGTGCATGTACACTTGCATGTGTTTAGAGGAATGTGTCCATGTATGTGTACCTGTGTATCTCCATACTGTGTACACAAGTGTGTGCCCACATCTTTGTGTGTATGTAGCTCTGCCTATATGCAAGCCTTCCTGTATGTATATGCATGTGTGCATATACCTATACAAGGAGGAAAGGAACAAAAAAAGGGACTGATTAGGCAGACCTTGCTGATTCCATCTTACTTTATACTATTCACTTGGAAATCATGTATGTTTTACATAAGTGAAAAAACAGGCTACATCAAACATTTTTATTTTAGTATCAAGGACTACACCTAGGGCCTCATGCATACTAGTCAAGTGCTTTCCCAGTGAACTACATCTCTAGCCTTTTTAAATTGTATTTTCAGTCAGAGTCCCACTAAGTTGCCCAGGCTGGCCTCAAACTTGCAAACCTCCTGCCTCAGCCTCCTGAACACCTAGGATTATGTGCATGCACCACCATACTCAGCAATCCAAATTTTTAAAAAGCAATTCCTAAAAAATAAAAGCATGAGACACATAATTCATAGCTTAATCACAAAAAGAATTCATTTAAGTGATGTTAGAGGTTCTTAAACGTTTTAATTATAGAATAAAAGTTACAGAAAGTATATAAGCCTTGTTGTTACATCCTATGAATTCTTAAAAATCAAATACCCTGTGAATAGCTGTAAGGTCCCTTAGGAGAGCCACTACATGCCCCAGTGCATTTGTCCCCCACTCCTGAAGGAACACTATGGAATCTTCCACTTGCTGTTTGTGCTTTAGGACTTAACACCTACTTGCATAACCTTGCTGACTCTCAATGTGTCATCAAAGTCACTGTTAATCTCTAAGTCCTTTCCTTGCCAATTAATCTGCTGAAAGGCTGGGTGTGCACTGGGCTGAGTGAACATTCATAGACTCCTTCTCTAATATGAGAGACCAAAATATAAATAACAAAATAAAAGATAATAGCAAGCAGGGTGATAGATCTTTTATAAATGGGAAAGGGATCAAGAGATGGGGTAGAGATAGAGGAGGAAAAAAGGATTGAGATGCGTGACATACATGTACCAACTCCCCACAAGGAATGTGATCATTATGTACTATAAACACATATTAATAAAAAATAAAAACTGAACAAGAAATTGTAAATGTAAGAGTTCATAAATTTATTTTGAAATAGTCTTTACCTTTATTAAGAACCTAACTTAAGCTAACATATTCTTTTGTTGTTGTTGCTGCTGGAAACTGACAAATTATGACTATATATTTATAGGGTATAAAATGGAGTTATGTATTACAAATACAGTGTGATAGGCTGGGTGTGGGTATAGTGGTGCATGTCTGTAATCCCAGCACTTAGGAGGCCGAGGGAGGAGGATCCCTGGCAGTTCAAGGCCAGCCAGGACTACATAGTGAGTTCAAGGACAGCCTGAACTACATAGCAAGACCCTGACTCAAAAAACCAAAAATAAGGTCCCGAGTTCAATCCCTGGTACAAAAAAAAAAATTAATAATTAATAATTACTTGTGTTTTGGTGTGAGACCATTTGAAATTTACTCTTAGCAGTTCTGAATTATGGAATACATTTTTATTAACTATAATAAATCTCCCCCAAAAGAAAAGGAAAAAACGCTTTCCTCCTGTCTGAGACTCTGTACCCCTGACCAACACCTTCCCATTTCTCACCCCAGGACTCTGGTGACTACCACTCTATCTGTGAATCTGGCAAATTCACTGTTTTAGATTCCACATGTAAGTGAGAACATGCAAAGTTGTCTTTCTGTGTCTGGTTTATTTCACTTGCATAATGTGTTTCAGGTTCACCATGTTGCCACAAGTGACCACATTTTCTTCTTTTTGAATGCTGAACAGTATTCAGGTATATAACCCCATTATACCACATTGTCTTCACCCATTCATCTGTGATGGACACTTAGTCTGATTCCACATCTTGGCTACTGTGAAGAGTGGTGCAATGAACACAGGTTTCCAGATATCCCTTCAACATACTGATTTCAAGTCTTTCTGGGTAGGATTGCTGCATCATATAGAAATTCTATTTTTAGTTTTTCTAGCATATTGTTCTCAAAATAGGCAAACAAAGGACAGTATCAATAATTTGTCCTGTTTTTCTTTAAATTTCACAGTAACCAAAGAGCTGATAGGAAAACATGTTTTATTCTTAGTGTATGTGTATGTGCTACAGGGATTGAACCAGGGCCTTTTCACTGAGCTACATCCCCAGTCCCTTTATTATTATTTTTTTGTATTCTGAGACAATGTCTTGCTATGTAGCTAAGTCGCCTGGGCTGGGCTTAAACTTGCAATTCTCCTGTATCAGCCTACCAGAGTGCTGGGATTATAGGCATGCACCACTAAACCCAGCAAGAAAAGATCTTCTTAATATGAGAATATCAGCTGTAAATACAAAAGGAATAACAGAACTAAAATGTAACCAATTTTCAACATCTAATGAAACAATGAATTGCCAGCCGGAAAGTTGATGAGTACTTTATACTGGCCAGATCAGCTGGCAACACCTCAGTCCACTTGTGACTCCACCCTCTGAACTGGGGGTTATATATACAGACATTACATGCCTATAAAGTTAAGCGACAGGAATTACACAGCAGTGTTGATGCAACATTCTTTAACTAAAAAAAAAAAAAAAAGGAAAACAAGAATGAAGACTGAAAATGAGTATGAACAAGTTTTTAAATCTTACTACCAGTTAATGGAAATACAGGAAATAAAGGAAACATGTTAACACTAAAGCTATACAATCAGGCAAATCTAGAATATGAGGAATTGTGTATGTCAAATGACTCTTCAATTAGTAAAAAATAAGAGAAGAAATTGTTTAGGTAAAAACAGACTAAGAGACATACTTGCCAAGTATAATGGGACAGACTTTAGGCTCTGATTTGAATAGACCAAATGTAATAAATAACTGATGTGATCAGAAAGTTGGAAAACTGACCAAGATACAAAATAAGGAATTTTGTTAAATGTTTTATGGTATGACAATGGCATTATGGTTCTGATTTTTAACACAGTCATAATAATGAGATTTATGATTCACTGGAGAAGAGGAAGAATGAGATGAAACAAGACCAGACATATTATGACCATTGTCATGATGATAATGGCTATACACAGCAGTTCACTATATTATGTTTCATTAACTAAGTTTAAATTTTTCTATACAGTAAGAAAAAAATTAAAATCCTCCAGGAAACAGAACAAAAGAAATTACCCAATATAAACAACAGAGAGAAACTAAAATGAATTAACAGATCCTCAAGAACCTGTGGAACAATAAAAAGAGAACCAACATTCATGTCATTAGAGAACTAGAGGAAAGAAGGATAAAAAGTACTTCAAGATGAAAAGTCTGAGGATTTCTCAAACTGCAGAAACTAAGTGAACTCCGAAAAGGTAAGCCTAAAGAAATACATGCCAAGACTCCAAAATCAGTGAAGAAAAAATCCTGGAGCAGAAAAAGAAATAACACTTCACTAGAGAAGAAAAACAGTAAGAATAGCTGGAGATTTCTCATGAGAAAGTAAGAAACCGGAAAATCAACATTCTTCCAATTCTGAAAGAAAAGAGCTGTCAAATGAGAATTCTGGATCCAGTGAACATGGCCTTCAGGAATGAAAAGAAAATGCCAAAGACATTCTCAGTGCAATGAAACTAAGAGAAATTTGTTTCTAGCAGACCTAGCCTACAGAAAATTCTCACAGAAAGGAAATTAAAAAATGATCTTGGAACTTCAAGGAAGAAAAATGGCCAACACAAAAAGGAAACAGGTAACCACAACCCATTCTCCTCCTTGTGGTTTCTAAATGATTTCTGACAGCTGATGCAGAAATTATGATACTGATATGGTTGCTGATAATTGTAGAAGAAATATTTAAGACAAGTATATTATAAATGAGGAAGGAAAAGGCATACAAAGAGGAATGGTTTCTCCATTTCAATCAAACTAGTAGGAGGCTGACCTCAGTGAATTGTGATAAAATACATACATATGTACATATACAAATATCCAGAATTTTAAAACCACTATAGGTTAATCAAGATGAAATTCTAAAATATTTTCAAAAACTCACAAGAAGTCAGAATTTTAAAAAGGGTACAAAAAGAAGGGCAGACTTGAATCATAACATATTAAAAATTACATTGAACACAAATGATCTGAGCACATAAATTAAAATCAGATCAGATAACTGCACAAAAGAAAAAATATCCAACACTATGTAAGAATTCAATTCAAAGAAGGTAGGTGTACTGAAGTAGTGCAATGGGAAAAAACAGACTATCTTAGTTTTAATCCAAATGTAAAATGATTACATTATCATCAGATGGAACAGATTATAGATCAAAGACATAAGCATGGACAACCAGGACAATTACATGATGATGGCATGACATTTTCTCAAGAAGGCTTGAGATCCTAAACACACACACCCCAAGAATACACTTGCAAGTCACATAAGCAAAAACGGAACTGAATAGAGAAACAGGGAGATCCACACTTGATTTCAGGGCTCTGATAACCTTTGTTCAACAATGGGTAGGACTAGAAAGAAAGTCAGCAAGACGTAAGAGACTCCAATACCACTAACCACGAGCAGATCCTAATTATCATTTTTAGAACTGTCACTCAACAAGAACAGAAAAGACATTCTTTTCAAGAATCAAGACAATACCCCAAGAAAGAAATCTATAGAGGCAAAGTTACCACTGAAGAACTCCATCAAACATTTAAAGAATTAACATCAAGTCTACATATTCTCCTCCACGAAATAAGAGAATACTTCCACTATTTCATTTTATTTTATTTATTCATTTTATTCACACACCAAACAAGAATACAAAAACAAAACACTACAGATCAAAATCCATAGTGAATATAGACAAAAGCTTATACTTATAGACAAAAACAAAATACTAGCATATATAACGTAGCAATATGCCAAAAGAATTATAAATAGTTACCATGTGTGATTTATTCAAGGACTGTAGGGCTGGTTCCATACTCAAAAATTAATGAATATAATGTACCATATTCACCTACTGACAAAGAAAAATCACTTAGCCAGATAAATGTAGGAAAATATTCAATGAAATTTAAAAGCCATTTATTGGGCTGGAGTGTAGCTCAGTGGAAAAGCATATACTTAGCATGAGCAAGGCTCAGGGCTCAAATCTTCAGCACACATTCCAAAAAAGACTTTGCCATTCATTTTTCAGAAAATTCTCAGAAAGCAGGGAACATTGAATTTGACAGAAAAAGAAAACAATCTTCCAAAAGAAACTTATTGCTGATATTTTACTTAATAGTGAAAGAATGAATGTGTCCCTTTAAGACTGTGAAAGAGACAAGGATGTCTTTGAGCACTGCTGTTCAACCTGGTGCTCGAAGCTCTGGCCTGCAGGAGCGAAGACCAGAAAGGAAAACAGAACTGTCTCTATTTTCAGATGATTTGATTGAATATTTACAAAATCCCAAGGAATCAGTAAAATTACAACTGTTTAGGAAATACTAAGTGTAAATTTAGTAACATTAAACACAGAATTTACATGCAGAAATCTATAGTGTCAATCAAAGTTACTAGCCAGAAAGATACACCACATGCACGGACTGAAGATTCAACACTTGAAGTGCCAGGTTGTTTTTTTTTTTAAGTACCAATTCTGTCTGAACACACGGGCCCAATGCAGTGCCTACATAAACCCAGCAAGAATTTTTTAAAAAGACACAGTCAAAATCATTCTAAATGTATATAGAAAGGCAAAGGAACTATAAGAGCAAAAATTATATTTTAATTGTATAAGATTATATAAAACAATTTAATTTTGAAGCATTAAGTAGAAGCTTCTTACACAAGTTTATAAGTATGGCAGTGTGGCAAGCACACTGTTGATTCTAACTTTAAAGAAAAGCACAGAAATCCAAGGATGACCTAGTAACATGAACACAGGAGGAAGAAATAGGTGAGCAACCTTATGAAGTTCTTAACTGCTGGTGGAAGGTAATCATTTAGTAAAGGACTTAAAACTTCTGTGCTCATTTCTAAATTGTTCAGTATTCATAAAACATTTTCCCACAGAAATAATTACATCTTTAGATACTATAAACCCTGTTAAAGATCATTTAACCCAAGAGGCACTAAAATAATGTCATTTAATGGTTAAACTAATTTTAAATAGTTAAAATAATACTATTTATAGTAATAACTGGGGGAAGATACTGATGATAATATGTTAAGGAAAACAGACTTCCTTCTATCTATAAAAGCAAATTTTAAGGGCCAGGGATTTAGCTCAGCGGTACAATGCCTGCCTGGCAAGTGCAAGGTCGTGAGTTCGATTCCCAGTACCAAAAAAAGGTAAATTTTAAAAAGTAAATGAAGGCTTGAAGATTTTATGAAATATCTAGAAGTATTCAGTAAAAACTTTAGATACACAGTGTCACACAGGTACCTTCTCCCTTGGCACCTATATTTACATAGCACTGTTCTTCCATATTTAACCATCATTACTGAGTACCTACTGTGTTACAAGTATAACTCCATCTGGGTCCCATGGATTCTATTGACCTTAAGGAAGTTATAGTCTAGTAAGTAAAGAGAGAAAACCAACTCAATCAAAATAAAAGGGGAACAGAGGTTCTAGAGGAAGTATGTACTGTGGGCTTGATCATACAGTTCAGCCTAAAAATTCTACAATGATATTCACTGCTTATCACCTGAAGCACATTGGAGTCCTGCTCCAAAAGCGGGTGGTAAAAGTTCTCCACGAAAGGCTCTAGGAGAGGAATTTATAGTAACAGTATGCCTGTGATGTCCAGCCAGGGAAAGAAGGCCCACATAGCATGTAGCAGGTCCTCCCGACCCCACCCACATCCCTGGCCATCACAGAAAGGCAGGAGCCACCTCTGTGAACACAGCCCTCTTCAGCCAAAAAACTCAAGGTCAAGGCTGAGGAAAAGGGGTCCAGTGGCAGACCAGAAGGAAGGTAAGGACTGGGTAACTAGCAAGGAAAAGTGAGGCGGGAAAGAGGGACTGAGTATACACACACTTCCTGGGGGCCTGGCTCATTTAGAAAAAAACCTCCCAAAGATTGTTAGAACAAGAAATCAACATAATATTCCAAATTAAAGAAGAAGCAATTGTGAAATTTGTTCTACTGATTACAAACTGCCTTGCTGCAAGCTGCTCAAAAAAATGTATGGAGGTCATAATAGAGAGTAACTTCCTTCTCAAAAACAGGGAAGTTTACTAATATCAAATGAGTGCATACATATTTACTGAGTGTCAGGTACAGCTACCTCAGGACCACTGACATCCTCTAAGGCTGAGAGGTAGACAATCCAATGTCTCATCAAAAAGTGTCGAATCTGAGTGCCCTAAGTAGGTTCACTGGACTCCAATTCTCTGAGTTTAATGACAACATATACCTTAGCTCTCCTGCCTCAGCACTTAATTATGACAGTTGGTTCATTAATACTCACCTGCAGTACTTAAGATTAAAAAATTACTTGAGGGTTTATTGTTTTGGTCCTTTTTATAATGACCTTGCTGAACTATTTCTGCAAAGCCTATCTCTTACAGGTGCAGCTGTGTATCTACTTTTTTCAACTGGCTCCACATTGGCCACTTATTCATCAAGGATGGTGCTTAAACTTGCTTAGCCAGGCAGGGTTTCACCCTTTTTCACTGGCTGTGTATAGTTTGGTGACGACTCACAATTCAGAGTTCATAATCCTAGCAATACTCATTCAAGAAAGAGACTTTCTAGGCACTCTCTGTGCACTGCTGGGACCACAGCCTTGGGCACTCAGTCTTCCATACTGACAGATGCTTATGATCACATGCTTAAACTCAGCTTAGCAGGATTTACTACTGGGTCAGAGTAGTGTGCATCATTTAGCCAGATCAGAGATTATGCTTGGGTCTCTTTGGCCAGTGAGGCTTTGGTACTACTACTGAAGAGTTGCTTTTCTCTGGAAATCCTTTGGAGTTAGTCCTCATTCCCCTCTAAATTGATCCTGAATAAAAGGAGCCTAGCACAAGGACATAACTTCCTAGTGAAGATTAGTCTGATTCTGGGACTGTCAACAAGACACATTCTGGGTAGATTGCTATCTCTTCCCTCTGAACTGCTGGCTTCGGTACTCTCCTCTCTTTTCAACCATGTCCTTAGGAATGTCAAGCTCTGTTTCAAAGTCTACAGGTAATGCTCCATAGATACGGTCCTTAGGGTTTGTGTCTTCTTTGGGCAGAACTCCCAGGCCTCTGTGCTGGAGCTGCGGCAAGACACCAGCTCTTCAAGTGGCCCTAGAGGCAGTTTGTCGTGGTAGTCCTTTTAGGAGTGTCCTTTGCACTGCATGCTAGATACAGCTGGGATTCACTGGAAGGCTGAAGTAAGACTCTCTTGCCTGTGAGCAGGAGCTGGCAGCAGAAGGGCAGCCCAGTACCCTACCCCAAGTCTGCCAGAATAGAGCTTCTGCAGCCCGAGTCTGAGGCCACCCTTCCCAGAGTCAGGCCTTCATCTTCACTTGGGAGTGACAGAGAAATGGAGCCCTATCTGTGACTTCTTGGCTTTATTGACCTAAGGTAGAACTTCTTTGTCATGGAGCATGGGGGAAAGACAGCATGGCTCAGCAGGCACAGACTCAACCTCTTTCTGGGAATAAAGGTCTCTGAAAAGTACTGAAACATTATCAAAAGATACATAATTAAACATTTAAGATTTAAAAGATTCTCTTAAATAAAAATTAAATTGTCCTGTATTGGACAATTTTTGGAGGCACTGCTAGTTTTCACAGGGAGGGAGGCAGGAGATGCTAACTGGCATCTAGTGGCCTGTGGACAAGGAGAGTTTCAACACCCTAATATGCATTAATACAGACTCTACATCAAATATGGAGCCCCAAACCCTGTGATGAAGGTGAGAACCCCCAGGTCAGAGGGTTGAAGCAGACACAATACAGGGGAAAGAACCAGACAGAAGAGCTGAACAATTGCTAATTTATGATCCTTGCTAAGTTACTTTACATTTTTAAGCCTTTTTTTTCTCATCTGAACAATGGGAAATACAAAGTTTACATTGGAGTTGTACTATAGTTAGAGGAAAGCCTGTTAAAGTCTGCCATAAATATATGCACTAGGAACCCAATGACTAGTAGCTAATTATTTCTCAATTTTAGAGAAATAGTTAAGGTAGATAAGAAAGTATTTTCACACAGCTAAGTCAGTATACCCTTTTTAAACAACAATGTAAGCTTAAAACAGTTCATACAAAGCCATAACTTTATTAATCCATAATAACTTTATTTCCCTTTGAACCCCTACAAAGAAACAACTTCTGCATGCTAGTGAGCATTCTTTCATTCTCTTAATCAGTATAAATATCAAGTATTTTTTTCTCTCCCAGCTGATGCATTTTCAACTACAGTACTCACAGCTGCCAGAAATTCAGTGTTTAAAATGTTCCCTACCTATATAAACGCCAATTTTATTTTTAATCCGTTTAACTACCTTAACATGGGCATTATCAGTGTGAAAATGAATCTTGGAGACTCTGAAAGGTGAATCCACTTCTCTGAAGCAAAGTAAGATTAAGAGAAGTATCTGCTGAGCCGAGGATTTAGCTCGGTGGTTTTGCCGCCTGCTGCACAAGCTCAAGGAGCCGAGTTCCATCTCCAGTACCAAAAAAAAAAAAAAGAGAGAGAACTGTCTGCTTTAGCAATTCATGATATGTTCAAGAGACCATAATCTGATTATACACATTTTGAGAAATATACCTGATTATATAAATAAACTGTTATGTATCATTTGTCAAATGAACTATGAAAAGAATACTCTATAATCTGACTGGTTTCTAGTAAAAAGTAGTATATGAAAAACTTGCAATTCATGTTATTTTAAAGTTAAATGCTTTCTCAAGATTGAATTTTTTCTCTTATACAACTGTGTATTCCAAAAAAATATATAAAAGCTTCTTAGATGAGCTAGATTCTAGCTTATATCTCCGGACACTCTACTCTAGATTTGTTTTCCAAAATTCAAACAACAGGTGAGACTCTGGAATGTCTTAAATTTCTGCCATTCTGTATTTCTAAGAACTAAACCATTACGTAGATCTTGGTAAATGTTTTAAACACTGGAAACAAGGTAATTGCTTTTCTTTAAAGATAAACAACACACTTCATGTTAAATAAATATATGCTATGTTTAAAACTTAAGAGACAAAATGACATTAGTTGCCCAAGTACAGTTAATATTACTAAACCTCCCAATAACTGATGTGATGCGAGAGGGGATAGGGGACTACAGCAAAATCTGAAGTATGGCCAACTTGGCTTGTTTTGCAAGGATCAGATCTAGTAATTTCTTTTAAAAGAAAGTAGTAGCTACACTGGATGCCAGTTAAAGCTCAGCAAAAATAAATTATTAGTCTTCTTATATCCTATTACAGACTTCTTATGAATACTTAATTTTATTTTGTATAATTGAAAAGAGTTGACAGAAAAGGACAGGTTTAATAACTATCAAATTAAGATCAACTAGTGTATGTGTCACATTGGAGAGCCACATCAAGTGGTCATAAAGTAACTGACAGGACCCTGTGCCAGATGAGTCAGTCAAAGCCTAACAAGTCACTCCAGCCATCAGCAAGTACTTGCAACAGCTCACAGATCCAACAGCTATGAAAGACATGCACTAAGGTATATGCCCAACAAAATAAAAATAGACACTGACTTTGCATTTGTAATACCAGATCACTGGCCATTAAACTTAATTTTTAAATCATTTATATGACTTAATGACTCTGCCTGAAATGTTTAGGTTGTTGGCAAGATGAACAGCACTAGAAATAACATGGATGAGGAACATGCCATTTAACTATCCTCCTACTAACAGGTGACAGCAGTTATACTGCAATATGTTATATTCCAAACACTTAAACTAAATGTCATCACTTAGGATACAAGTAAAAAATATATTGGCATTTATAAGAGATTGATGAAAATTAGTTCTCAGACATTAATTTCTCTTAATACCACTAAAAGAACTGTGTGCACTTGGGAGATATTTAATCTGAATTAAGAAACAGAAGGCCAGGGATTTAGCCGAGTGGTGCTGCTGGAGTTCAATCCCCCGTACCAAAAAAAAGAAAAAAAAAGAAACTGATGAAGAAATTGATTAATTAGAATTTAAGCCATCAGTCACTAGATTTATCAACAGCTTCATTTAAATTCTGAATAATCCACTCAGGGCTTGACAGAATACTCTATATTAATACATAGTCAACATATTGTCATGGACCAAGTCCTTGAGCTTATTGACAAGTACCCAGCTGGTGCTATCCAAGCCTGAATATGCTGCTACACTTAGGACTTCAAAACCAATGAAGAGTTAAAGACTTTTATTATAATAAACAATATATTACAAGTTTATTTTTAACTAAAACTGGAAAAAAATTGAGTGTCGGCAGATAATACAATAAATTCTGAACACCTGTGGTTTTCTAAATACTAAGCAATAAAAAAAATTTAAATAACTTAAAATCACCCAAAAGCATTTTTGAGACTCAATCCTTGACTGAAATCAATATTATGGGACCAATGTCACACAGCTTGGAAATATTTGATCCATTTAATAGAAGCATGTGACTTCTTAATATCTGCAGATGCGTAGTAATTTTTAGCAACTTAAATTTGACAGGAAAAATTAATAAAACTGAAGAATAGAACCACAGATTAAAACAAACTACAATAAAGTCCTAAACTCTGATCCATTAGTGTTTTTGGGAATATGTAAACAATAAAAAATTAAGCATACATATTTACTATATATTTTTCTGAGGAGTCTCAAAGGGATTCATGACCCAATATTCATGATATTGAGTATCACTATACCACAGAACATAATTCCCAAAGCAAGATTACAGAAACAGAGCATTTTTAGAACACTATAAATCTGGATATATTATCTATCTGAGACTAACACAATAGTGTCTCATTTGCTTAATACTTTGGTATTCCATTCATCTTCTCCTGCCTCTGCAGAAAAACAACAACAACAAAAGACATGAAGAGGCTGAACAATTTCCAAAACTTCTAGGAGACACATCATCTTAAACAAGCCATGTTCTCCCACGTTCAGGTTCCTCCTCTGAAAAATGGACATTTCAAACCATCTTCCAGTTGTGAAGTACTTGATATTGTTTATAATTCACCTCCTTATACAAGCTACATATTTTTCCTTCAAACTTAATCATCCAAAACAATTTCAATATTTACAGTAATATCACTAATCTTACATATATTTCTACCACAATCATTAAAAGGATAATTATATAAAAGTATCTCCCAAATACAAGCATTCTGTTGTTCATTACACTGGATACATTTGGAAAACAGGACAATGAGCTCTTAAGTAACAGATGGTAATATCAGGGATGACAGTGTAAAAAACCTCTGAAAATCCACTTCTTTATAACTGTAATGAGAATACCAATAAAAATTTTCAAAAGCAACTTTTCAACCCTGGAAAATAACCAAAGACTTGTAACAATTCAAGGAACATTTATTTTAAAAAACCCCAAAAAACAGTAAGTCTACCTAAGAGTACAATTCCTGGGGCAACCACTAACGAAATAATTTTTAAATTATATAGTAACAAATGACAGGAGAATTAGTATAGTAGAAAAAATTACATTAAAAAGGCAGTAATGAAGAGGTATAGACACACAAAAAATACAAGAAACAGAACAACAAAATGGCAGATGTAAATCCTACCTAATCAGTAATTATACTGAACCAAAAACAGATTAAAGACTCAAATCAAACAGAAGAGTCTGATTGAACTCTATTTCATCAAGGCCTTTTGGACATGCCAAGGACTTTAAACTAAGCCTGAAGTGTAACCTGAATCACAGGATAATTAAGGCCCAGGGAGAAGTAACCAGTTTCCTAGCAGACCAGGCAGGGCACATACTTAAGATATAGCTGGGAAAGAAGGCTGAGAAATACTGTGGGGGCAGGGGTGAGGACACCCTTCCTGTTTGATAAGAGATGGAACAGTAGCTACAGACCAAGGAAGGATCCTGGGGAGGGTGGGGTATGGTAGAGACATATTTAAATGCCTGCAGCAAGAGAATAGTGCAGATAGGGCATGCCAAGACACCAACATGGGGTAAATGGGAAGCCTCTTAGTGAGAAAGGCTCTGTGGTAAGTGGTCAGACTAGGCTTTGACAAGAGGGAGGACATGCAAGGAGCTGCCAGTCTGAGGGTTTTAGTATTCTTAGTGAAGTTCAGGGTTGGGTCACTAGCTGAGAGTGAACAGGCAGGTGATGAAGACAGACAGAAACAACTCTGAAAAAGATGCTTCTGAGAAACATAGGCAGACAGGAACAGGGTTTGACCAGTACATACAGAGCACCAGTCATCATCATCTGTGTGTTTGCTCTGCTGAGATCCACAAACAGGTATGAGAGAGAAAAACCTTGAGGAGGTCCGCGGACACCATACCAAGGTCGCGAGTCGCGCGGAACACGCCGAAATCACCCCGTGCCCTGACAGCAATCCACTGGACAACCCTCACACCTCACACCCCCGTTCCTCTGCCCTCTTCTCTGTACAGCCACCTGGTTCCACACTACAAAGACACAGAGGACACCGGACCACCAGACCACTGTACTGGGTAAGCTGGAGTCATCTTCACCTCCCATCAGGACTGGGGCTATCTTCAGGGGAAGGGCAGCTGGAACCTGCAATACAACTCTACAGAGTTCAACCCTACAGGAGGACAGGGAGCTCAGCTTGGGACTTGCAGCCAGAAATCTGCCTGAATCTCACTGGTCTGTGATTGGCTTGCTGAGACTCATTGACTTATCTGCACGCTGCTGCCCACATTGTCTATTGTGACAGCAGAGACATATCCTGAAAGAGGCCCTTCATCTTCATTGTTATTTTTTATTCACAAAATAGGTATTATTAGTTTGGTTTTTTTTCTCTTTTCTTTTCCTTTGCTCCTCTTATCTTTAATTTTTTTTTGTACTCTTTGCAAATATGTTTTTCTCTTTTTTCCTTTAATTTTCTTCTTTCTTTTCTCTTTCCTTTCTCTCTCTCTTACACTCACTCTCTTGCTCTCCCACATTGCTCATCTTCCCTTTTTGTACCTATTTTGGTCCTCATTTGAAGTTCTTCTTTATTTTCCTATTATTCTCTTTTTCCTTC
>NW_004624806.1:1275407-1297200 GCF_000247695.1 Heterocephalus glaber
ATGTAAATGAAATCTATGTAAATAGGAAAGGGTGGAGGGGGTGAAGGGTGCACAGGTAACAGGGAAAAAAATAAGAACCAAGATATATCATGTACAGGTACAAACACCCAATGATAAATGTAAATGAACTGTATACCTAAAATGTACCAATAAAAGAATTAAAATAAAATTTAAAAAAAAGAAAAACCTCGAGGGCTAGGCCAGCAGAGTAACAGGGCAAACAGACCAACAACAGTTACACAGGAGAGAAAATTTGTCAAGACCCTTCCTAAGTGTATTTTAAATAGGTATATTTTCTGCATGTACATTTTCCTGAATAAAGCTATTTTTTAAAAAAGATTGAAAGAATGGAAGAAAAATCAAGATGCAACTTTATGTTGTCTACAATAAAGACACTTTTGATTCAAAAACATTCGTAGGCTCAACATAAGACAACAGGAATATATGCAAACAGTAACCAAAAAAGTCTGAGTGACACTTTACAATGACTGAAGAACCTATATATCAAGAGGACTTAGTTATATATAATTCAAACAGACCTTCACTACATGAAGCAAAAACTGATAGAAATGAAGAAATAGATAATGCAGGAAAAATGGTTGCAAACTGCACAACTTCACTTTCAACAACAAATAAAATAACCAGATGAAAGATAACAAGGGAAAAGAAGTTGTGACCAATGCTGCAGATCAACCAGAACTAATATTATCTGTAGACCAAAAACAGGATACAGACGCTGCTCCAGAGATAAGTTACACCTTTCAGGATACACACATGTTAGAACACAACAGATCTGAGTGACTGATTACGGTCTCCAACCACAATGGAATGAAAGTAGAAGAAAGTTTGAAAATTCATCAACATGGAGAAATTACACATATAAGGGATAATTTTTAAAATATGGTTGTTAAATTTTTAAAAATTTATTGTAGTAAAAGACACATTGCCATTAAACCTCTCAAAGCATTCCCCCTTTCTCCCAAAATACTTATCCCATTGTTCTTGCCACTTTCTGGAGCAATTCTGGAAGTCTTTTTTAGTTAGTGTCTTTAGTTGCTCTGTCATGTCTGCTGACTCACTGTCCTGAATCAATTCAAAATGTATATCTTTCATGGTCATTTTGACTTTAAGGAAAGTTGGAAGTCCTACACTGTTAGATCCAGTGAATAAGTAGATGAGGGCATATTACATTGTTTTTATGAGCCTGTCTTTCTGTTGGTGAATGTTGATCACATTGCATACTCATCATCAAACAACAGGCCAAGGAAAGACACACAAGGGAAATTAAAAAATAATTTTGAGAAGTTGAAAACGTAAACACAACATACTAAACTTTATGGGATGCAGTAAAAACCACATTTACATGTTATTTTATAGTTATAAGAACCTGTATTTTAAAAAGACATCAAATCAATAACCTAACATTAAATCGTAAACTACAAAAACAAGAACAAATAGAACCCAAAACAAATGGAAGGTATAATAAAAACAGAAATTAATAAATGAAACAAAGAACAGAAAAAAATTGAGAAAACTGTTTAAACCAAAAGTTAGTTCTTTGAGAACATCAACAAAATTGAGAAGCCTTTACACGTACTGACTGATCCTGAAAAAGAAGAATCAAATTATTAAAATCAAAAACAAAGGAAGATACATCACTACAGAAATAAAAAGAATTGTAAGGGAACACCAAAAACAATAGTATGCTAAAAAATAAGATAAACTAGATAAAGTGGACAAATTACTAAAAAAAACCAAAAACACACACAAACTACCAAAAGCTGACTCAAAAAGAAACAGACAATATGACTAGTCCTCTAACAACAAAAATGAATATTTTAAAAACGTTTTTAGGAGTCCAAACCCAAATGTCTTAGTGAAGTCTATCAAAAATTTAAATAATAATTCTTCAAAAACTCTTCCAAAAACTAGAAGAGGAAGAAACGCTTCCAAACTCATTGTAGGTAAAAACTACCTTGATACCAAAAAGAAAGGTATAATAAGGACAAAAAAAATTTTTTTTAAAGTCCATGGCCCAGTATGAACACACAGGCAAAAATCCTTAACAAAACACTAGCAATCAGATCCAGCAACACATAAAGGGCTATACATAATGATTAAGTATTTGTGGAAGTATACATTTGAGCTTGCCAAAAGCTGACTTCTGGGTGTATGTACTCTATCATGTGCATCCTTTAGGTGTCTCACAGAAAGAACATGTGCCTGTAGTTAAGAAGACTGCCAGGGACTCTGGCCTGACTGACCTCCCACAGCAGTCAGCATCTGGACTATGCAACAATACACTACAGTGAATGCATCAAACTATGAATGAGGCCTACTCTTGGACTGTTAAAAATCTATGGACAGGCCCTCTGCATTCTCATTAAAAAGACCAGAAGCATTTGAAAAAAGAGCACATTATACTCCAATATTGCCAAATGATTGTTTCAAAAACATAAGAGCAAAATTCTAAAAGTAAATAACACCATTTTTAAAGAGAATTAGTAAGAATCCTTCCAATATGGAGACCAACTGGGATGAGATACTGGTTAAGTGAACAGTAGCTACTATAAAGAGCGAATCTGCAACCTCAATGTTGAAACTATGAGTTTATTTAACTGTCAAATGGAATCCATATGGTAATGGGAGGAGAGGAACACTGTTCACAGAGTCACTCAGGAAACGAGAGCAAAAGGTCTGACCCTCTAATAAGAATTTCAAGGCCACCTAGTTGACAGCAAGGAAGAGTAGGTGAGCAAAAGAGAGGTGAGGTCCAGTTTACGTGACTTTTAGCCCCCTTCCTTGGGCCAGAGGTCAGTCATATGGTGCCACCTAACTGGAGAGGAAAGTGAGAGAGCATAGCTTGGTTTCAAAGAGAAAAAAAGAAATTAGTTGGAAACACAGCTGTCAAGTTTCTGTCATAGTTGGGAATATAAAACTCACATTAAATAACACATGATATAACCACTATAAACTCAGTATGGAGAGTCTTTAAAAAACTAAAATTAGAAATTTCATTTGACCCAGCTATCTTTCTCCTGGATATATTCCTGAAAGAATTAAAAGACATCACACTGTAGTGAAACATGCATACCCATGTTTATAGCAAAGCAGTTCACAAAGCTACACTACGGAAAGAAACTAGATGCCCATCAACAAATGAATGGGTAATGAAAATGGGGTACATATACATAGTGGAATATTATTCATCCATAAAGAATGGAATCATGTCATTTGCAGGAAAATGGACAAAACTCAAGACCATCATGTCAAGTGAAATAAGCCAGACAAAGAAAGTTTAAATATCTCATGTTTTCTCTTACATGAGAAACCTAAAATATAAATAAATGAATAAAATCAGGGAAAGATAATAGAGAGCTAGAAGGTAGACTCTTAAAGACAGGAAAAAGACGGGGAGTGGGGAAGAGAAAAGGGAGGGAAAAAAGGGAATGAAATGATCAAGATATGTTACATGCATGTATAATTCCCCAAATGGAACATCATCATTCTGTATGATAAACATGCACTAAAAAAAAAAAAAGAAAAGCTGTTTATGAATGGAAGAAAAATCAACACTTCTGAAACTGAATTTCTCCTAGGATATTGATACTAGAAATAAGAATATGCTGAGCTTCCTATAAAAAGATGGTTCATCTGTTCAAATTAGAAGTGTAGGGCAGAAAGGACCTCTACATTCTTTCATATATGGCTCTCAGCCAAGAGATGACGAAAATGTGCCCATATACAGTAGCTGGATCATATCATTAGGAACAGGTCAGAGAGATTCAAAATGAGATGTCTTCATTTCCAACATAGCTTTTGTACTTGACCACATGAGCTTCCATCGTATTACCCCTTTCTACTTGCTTCTTATTGCTGAAAACTCAGATCATCTAAATATTATTCTTCTAGTGAAGCTCACGGCAACTTACCCAGACAAAATTGTCTACCCTCTCTCCCATAGTCCAAAACAATTCACTGTTACAGAATAAGATTATTACTGTCATTGTATGCATTTCCACAAATATATAAACCATAAAGTCTTTGAAGGCTGAAAATGGATCTTGCTCCCTTTTATATTTTAAGCAACAGTTAGTCCCTGGGGCTAAATAACAGGTAAATAATTTTTTACAGAACTGATAAATAAAATTGAAAATAGAGAATAGCAGTCAAATTTTGAGCAACATCATTTCATTAATTGTCTCAATATAAATTTGAATGAAAACATTCACTGGACAGTTAAGATCTCGTATGATTATTTTTTTAGCAAACATCTTATAAAATCAAGTTATCTTTTTAAACAGCAATAACTAGAAGTGATTTAGAAATTAATGAGTTCAAAATATTATCCAAATAGGAATTTTTATAGACATAAATTTTACTTTTATCTTTAAAACATCAAACTGCCATAATACTAAATCAGCAGAACTGTAATATAAATACCTGCTTTCTCTGAAGTTCTGAGAAACACCATGTCTGATGGAATTCTTTGATTCTGCAAAGAAAAATATGAAACATTTATTATCTACATGCAGGCTTATATATTGACACAACTCATTCCACAGTAGAAATGACCAGTAAAAACAACTAAAATAATGTTATAATGAGAAAGAAGAGTAACTTCAGATTAGAATGCATATAAAACTTTTTATAAGTCACTAGTTATACAATTAATCATTATTACTAATAATTCTATCAATCTCAGAAGCTAAAGGAAAAATGAACCTGAAGAAAAAGCATCTAAAATATGAATATTTCACATAATTTATGAAATTACTTTTGACAACTAAGTAAAGATTTATCTACATATGATAAAAAATGGTTTACTTGTCAGTCAATAAGTAATTAAAACAAACACAAGTTGTTAAAGTTGAAAACAGATACGATGTTTGGTAGAACTATTTCTCTCTAACACTAAGAGAGTTACTATGTGAGATCCACTGGACCCTAAGGTCAAGGAAGAATTCACAATGGATACTGGAAAAAATATTTTTTAACTGAAAGATAATAAAAACTGAACAAGAAAATGAGAACATCCAATGTCAGAAAACTGTTAAGAGGAATATATATATATATATATATATATAATAAATGTGTATAGAATAGAGAAGAAGAGGCTAAAAAAAATTTAAGAGCTATATATCCACTTGAAAGTCCAAAGAAAGCACAAGGATATAAATGGATACAAGAGCAAAAACAAATGACACAAATACATAGAGATAAATATATACTTAGATCTATACAATTAACACAACAAGAAAGTATTTTTAAAATTTATATACCCATTTTAGTAATAAAAACTCAACATTAAAGTAATAAAACATGTGTATGGGCTTTACATAAAAATACAAAACATTACTGAGAGAAATTAAATAAACTTAGAATCTATCACGTTCAGTAATTAGAATATACATATTGCAAAGATGTTAAATGTCCGTAAACTATATACTAAATATATACTAACACCAGATTTATAAGATGGCACTATAAACTAAGAAGGAAATGATGCTCTTTCCAATAGTGCTGAGAAAACTGGATACCCACAGAAAACTGGATAGTGAAGATACGTAATTCGTTACCTCAACATAATATAAAAATCTATTTAAATTACAGTTCTAAATATAAAAGGCCAAACTATAACACCCCTAAAGAAATACAGAATGTTTTTCTTTCCCCAATGAATCATCTTTTCATTCATAAAACATTACAAGAATATTTTATGGCTTTTTTATAGAGAGGGATTTCTTAACCAAGACTACTACCACCCATATATTTATAAAAGGAAAGAAAATGAAAAGATTAATAATGTGGGTTTCATTAAAATCAAGAATTTCTGTTCAAACACACCCACTGGGAAGGAAGAGGTATTTGTAACATATGTAATCAAAGTCTCTGACCCATAATACATAAAGGTCTACAAACTATTAAGAAAATAAAGAGCTAATTCAGAAAGAAAATAGCAAAACATTTTCACAGGCTCTTCAGAAAAAAAAGACACAGAAAGCCATATAAAAAGTCTCCAAGTTATTAGATTTCAGAGAAATATTCCTTAAAACCACAACTATATACATAACAGAAATGCTAAACTAGACTGAAAATGTCAAGTGTTGGCAATCATGCAGACACACCACTGTGCACAGCTGTGTATCAGTTACTACCGTGGAATACACTCCTACCCCAAACCCATTCCATCTCTAGGTACACAGGCAACGAGCATTTGTGTGTGAGAAAAGACTGATCAAGTAACACAGAAGTATCATCCATGACGGGCAAAATGCAGAAGCAGTGCAGATGTCCATCAACGGTGGGCTGGACAGAAGGCCACTGTCCAAGCACGTGTCCTCCCACTGAATTTTTGAAGTACCCCTTGCCATTAATGAACCCTAAATTTCAGACTTTATTTCCACATTCTCAATTTCCAACTTATTACTAGGTCCATGCTGTCTAAATTACCATCACTTTCTTTGAAATGAAGAAGGGTGAATATGCAAAGTCTGTTCATTAGTTTTCAAAATTGTTTTAGCTATTCTAGGATCTTGTAATTCCATTATGACATCTACAATCAGCTGGTCAGCATCTGCAAAGAAATCAACATGGATTTTGAAATGGGCTGAATTAATCTACAGATAAATTTAGAAGTACTGATATTTTAATAATACCAATACTTTATCTGTCAATATGGGGTGTCTTTCCATTTACTTAAGTCTTCTTTACTATGTTTCAAAATGTTTTCTAATTTTCAAAATGCAATATCTGTTTCTTTGTTAAATCTATTCTGAAGTACTTTATTCCTTTTGATGCTTTTACACATGGAACTGTTTTCCTAATTTGACTTTCAGACTATTACTCTCCATTCCCTTTTCTGTCTTATTTTGTATGAAGTACATGCATAAACCAGATAAATTAAATTAATTACTGGATTCTTTTAATTTACTTTTCCTTCTCTTTAAGTCAGAAAACAGTCTGAGAGCAATGTTTTCCTAACATGCCACATGGTGTGGATGTACAAGTGTCTCTGATTCTTCATTTACAATGTGGAGGATGTTTCTGATCTTTGATTATAAATAATACAGATGTTAACATTTCTATATTTTATATCAACATAAATAATATTTCTCTGCAATAAAGGTTCAGGAGTGCAATTGCTAGGTCACATGATAGCTGCATACTTAGTTTCTATTAAGAAATTTCAAATGATTTTCCAGAATAACTATACCATTTGACATTTCCCTGGGAAATGTATAAGTCATCTTTCTTCTGACTATTGCTAATATTTGTTGTCACCATTTTTTTAACTTTAGCTATTCTGAGATATGTGTACTGATAGTTCATTATTTTAACTTTCAATTTCTTGATGCCTACTTCTGTTGAATTTCTTTTCATGTGCTTATTTTCCATCTAATAACTCTTAGGAAAGAAAGTCTCTGAATCTTTCACCCAGATTCTAATCTGATTTTTTTTTTATGGTTTTGAGAGGTTTTAAGTATTTCAGATACAAAATCTCCACTAAACATATGATTTACAAATGATTTCTCTTAATTTGTAGCTTGTTTTTTTTTTTTTTACCATATTCACATGGTTTTTCAAAAAGCAGTTTTAATTTGAATGGATGTAATTCATCAATTTTTTCTTTTATGCACTGTTCACTGGTGTATAGTTTAAGAACTATCTTCCTATCCCTAGATTTCAAATATTTTGTCCCATGCTTTTTCCTATAAGTTCTACAGTTATACATTTTACATTAAGTCCATACATGGTTTTCTTTGTAAACCTGTAGCTGCTCCAGACCCACCTTTAGAAAGGCTACCTTTTCTCCATTTAATTGCTTTTGCATCTGTCAAGTCGTTTGAGCAAGACTGCATGGGTATTCTACCATCAATCATTTCCTGCAAACTGTTGTGTAAGATTGACACTAAATCCTCTATAAAGGTTTCAAGGAATTTTCTAATGTAAATATCTAGATAGATCTGGTTATTTCTTTCTCAGATCTTTCATATTACTAATCCAACTTCTCTACTGACTTTGTTTTCATCATCACTTTTTGAAGGCCTCTGGTTCTACACAGGTGCCTTACTTGATATGGGTTCAAGTAGTATTTCAGGTGGCATGTTTGACCCACATTTTAGATACTTCTAAGGGAGTGGTGGTGATCTTATGGCTCACATGCCGCAGCAGGCTGTCTGTATCACTGAAAGCTCTAAAAGGTTTGCCACCACTGTTCTAAGGTCTCCCTGTGAAGCCCAGAAACCATCTATGGAATTTCTTTCTTTTCCTCAAATGCAAAAAGATATAACCTTGACTTTGAATGGATTTTTACTTAACTAGTTCGATAGCCATTATCCCATTTATACTAAACTCCAGAACAATCCAGAGCACATACTCTGCAAATATTAGTTTATAAGGTTTTTTAAATCAAATAATGCTTATTTTTTAACAAAAGATGGCTTCTTTGGAAAAAACAAGAAGAACAGTGAATTCTTACAAATGGTCTCTTTAAAAAATAAAGACCTTGGGCCAGGTAGCTCAGTGGTTTCGCTGCCTGCTGCACAAGTGCAAGGACCCGAGTTCGATCCCCAGTACCAAAAAAAATAAAAAATAAAAAAAATAAAAAAATAAAGACCTTAATATTGGGCCTAAATCAGAAAATCTGGAACTCACTGTTTTCCACCTGCAACCATATCATGAAAACATATTCCATATGTAGCAGTTCAACTAGACCCAAGAAAATTTCTTTTGCTCAACACCATTTTCAAAGCAATATGGTATGTATAGACATAAAAAAACTAAACCAGTAATAAAAATTAACAAACAATAAAGGGAATTCATATTACTGTCTTACTTAAATTTCTAGATGAACTTACCAAATCAGGAAGAAAATAAAATATTAACATAGGACAAAAAACTTTTACCATATTGCCAGCATGACATGAAAAACATTTCAATCAATACAATCTGTTCTCAAAAATATCAATTCTACTCTTAAAGCATAAAACTGGTTAAAAATTCCCTAGATGAGTCACACTTTGTATAGCTACTAATCCTTTCAGCTACATACTGCCCTTACCTGAGATAGCTTCCTCCCCTTCTTAATCATACCATATTTAAAATATAAAAAAAGGTTCAGTGGTAAAGTGTGTGCTTAGCATGCTCCAGGCTCTGGGTTCAATCCCCACCACAAAAAAAATAAAAAGTAAGCATTTTGTACTTAAAAAGTATTCAAAATAACATAACCACCAACATAGCAAACATACAGCCTATGACAAAAGCAGAAAAAACTATCAAAATTTATAGCACTAATATACTGAATCAACTTCATCATAATTATTAAAATGTACACAGATATATGTGTAAGGATATTCACTCAGCAATTTGTAATAGTAGAAAAAATAAAATCTCACTGAAAATCCAGTGAATAAAAAGCTAGTAATTAACAGTATCCATTCAACTGAACAGTATGCAAATGAAGTGCAAAACACTACTTGGTTTTATCCCATTTTATAAAATTAAACTACATCCTTTATGTACAGATTTTTTCCAATTTTTATTTTTTTATTATTACAGGTTTGCAGTACATAATGAATGTAGTCATTATTACATTCCTCATGAGAAGCTGACATATGTACATAAAACATTTCAATTCTATTTTCATCCTCTTCCCCTCCCTCCATCTCTAGGTCCCCCTCCTTTTTGCAAAAGAACTATCTCCCTATTTTCTATTATCTATTTTTTATTTTGTTCTTTATATTTTAGGTTTCTCATATAAAAGAAACCATATGTTTCTGTTTTATTTCACTTAATATTATAGTCTCAAGGTACACGTAACAAAAAGACCATTTCAGCTAGAAGATCATTTCGCAGGCTAAGGTATGCCCTAGACAAGCTGTTAACAGGTGACATCACAAACTCAGACCACTCTGTGGGAGATTTGGCAGGAACCTGTCCTATAAACTTACCAAAAAATTGTGCTTTGAGCCTTAAAAAGAACATCAAAGCCAGGTATGGTGGCACAGGACTGTAATCCCAGCACTCTGAGAAACTGAGGCAGGGGAATCACAAGGTCAGACCAAGGCTTGGCAACTTAGCAAGATTCTGTCTCAAAATTTAACAAAAAAAAATTTTTTTTCTTAAAGGGCCGAATATGTACCTCAATGGAAAGACCCTGAGTTCAAACTCCAACACAGAAAAAAAAAAAAGTCAATGGGGACATTAAACAAGAATATATAGGGCAAGCACAGTCATTCTTACAGAAAACAACATCCACAGCATTAATGTTCCATGGGCAAACAACATTTGCAGTGTGCACAGCACTCACATATTCCAGGATGAGGCAGAAACAGCACTTAAGAATCAAACCTTTAAACGTGGGTGCCCATTCAATCACTCTCCAGACCATGAGCAGCCCTGATAACTTCTATTTTTGATCTTCTGTTCCTTTTTTTAATGACTTTTTCTTAAAACTGTCCAAACTTTTTTTGTTGTTCTGCTCTTTTAGTTCCATTCACCTGCTCCCTCTTTGAATTTTTAAACCATAAGAATTATACCTAATAGTTACGCAAAATATAACTATAGAAGTTCTGAAAGCTTAGGTAGAATATTATTAATAGGTTCTAAAACAATTCTGTGGTCAAATGAAATAATTCTTATAATGCGACATCAAACAGCATTTCTTATTTTAGACAAAATATGATTTACCCAGTTGAAATATACTTTGGCAAAACAGACAATATATAAACATCTATATTTTTGCTCAAATACAGTAAATCTTACAGACATTAGGATTTAAAATATCTGTCTCAATTTCCTTTTAATAAGTTACTTGCAATTAGAATTAAAGCTAATGAATGGTACATATAGGACTAAAATATATTAAAAATGCATCAACCTTTTCCACTATGATGAGGTCTCCAACTTGTATGTCTGAACTCTTAACTTGCATTTTACCTTAAAAAAAAAGAAGAAGTATAATCAACTCAAGGCAACAATAGCACACCAGACACGAAGTTTTAATTCATAAGTACTTTAAAAATAATTCTAGAGCAAAAAAAGAAAAATACATCAGAAACTGCCTATACTCATACTTTCAATATAAATTTCAGATAGACAAAGTCACTAATGATTTCTTTAGTAAACTACTAAACACAATTAACTCTCCTCCGATTAAAAGAAAAATAATTTGGAAGAATCATCCCATATTTTGTCAGTGTGTCCGTTCTCAGGCAAGTTTCAAATAATTAGAAATATTACTAAATAAAATAATTTGATGAATGGAAATGAGTAACACAGAGATATAAAAATCTGTGAATACTGTGAATGGCATTGATTGGCACAAAACAGACAGAAAAATGAAAGCATATTATATATAAATAATTCTCCAGTAGTAGCTTTAACAACATAGGACAAAACTGAAAACCAGTATCTAAAGTTTTAATATTAAACGTTATTCTTCTACATAATATATTGAGTAAATCTTTAAATTATATATAATGTAGAATAGTCTTCCATAAATTTTAATATATAATACATTTAAATATCTAAAAATATCTATGTAATATGATATAGAATAGATGAATGTTATATAATCTGAAACGTCAACCTTACATCTCAAAACTTAAGCAAATTCATTCCTTCTTCCTGTTTTGGTCCACCCTTCCTCCCTCTATCTTATTCCTTTTTAGGACAGCCAACAACCTTGTGAGTCTATTTTTATATTTTTGTAAATACTGTTCTAACACAGGAAGTTTCTTTCTTTTACATTCAGTTTATTCTGACAGCTAAAAGAACCAGAGGTAAGTTCATACTACTTTACCAAAAGCTAACATCACCAGTTATTATACTAACCTTCAGACTCAAACTTATTATAAAACCTTATTTGCTAAATACTGTACATCTTAAAGCAACTGAGTTTCACTAATGTCACACTGTTCCAAAAGATTTGCTTCCTTTTGTACATAATGATTTTGTTATTATATTTTTCCATATTCCTCAATTATAAAAGCCCAGAATGGTTGGAGGCACTTTTTTGTTGTTGTTGTTGTTTGGTTTTTTTTGGTACCAGGGATCGAACTCGGGTCCTTGCATTTGTGCAGCAGGCAGTGAAACCACTGAGCTAAATCCCCAGCCCCGAGGAGGCACTTTTTATTCATATAACAGCAATACTCTTTGGAGTTATGTGTGAAACAAATCTTAACATAGCTCTATAATTAGTAAGTATAAACCTATATATACATATTCATAAAAGACTTACAAAAGAATGTAAATTTTCATTATTACAAACATGGTCACTTCAACCTTCCAGTCTCTGGTCTCACTACCATTTTCATAGCTAAGCATCAGACAGTAAAGATGCCCAACTGATTTCAAGGCTCCTGAGCTGTTACATACAATTCCTCTGTTATCTTTCAGTTTCACTCTCCTTGCTAGCTATCCAATCCACTTTTCCATCAGTCTTTTGCAATAGATATATTTTAAAAAGAGCAACACCTGTAGTTATCAGAAGTAACAAAAGTATAGTAAATACCTCTCAAATACTTTGAAACATATTCTTTTTTTTCACGTTCTTTAGATCTTATATTTTCAAGAGAGGTTTAGTATTCTGTCGCATGGTAACAGACATAACATATTTAATAGCCTTTAATTTTTAGATATATAGTGACAACTGTTCCTTTTTATGGAACTCAGTTGTGATTATAAGATTGAGAAAAACATTTATGACAAAATATAGTAGCAAAAGTTCTCGTGCCGGGGATTTAGCTCAGTGGTTCCACCGCCTGCCTTGCAAGCTCAAGGTCCCAAGGTACCAACTCAAACTTCTAAAATATTAGAAAGCTAAGTCAGATACCCAGGTACAATGATATGCACCTGTAGTCCCACCACTCAGGAGGCTGAGGTAGGATGATCACTCGAGCCCAGGAGTTCAAGACCAGCCTGGACAACACTGAAAGACTACACCTCCAAAAAAAAAAGAAAGAAAGAAGAAAGAAGACAACAAAAATGATGGGGAGGAGGAAGAAGAGGAAGAAGAAGAAGACAATGATGAGGAGGAAGAAGAAGAAGAGGAGGAGGAGGAGGAAGAATAAAGAGGAGGAAGAGGAGAAGGTAGGGAGAAACATAAAGCAAAGCCATCTGCCTACAAACATGTTCAGTTAAAATACACATTTTTAAATTTTAGAGACTTAGTCAAATTGTTTTAATAGATCCTGACTTCTTGAATAATTTTAACCTTACATTCATGCTACAACTTGTACTTTCTTTAGTGCCTCTGTCAATATGTAAACTCAGGGACATGTTTCAACTTCTGCCAGGGAATCATTAAGGGTATTCGACAGAGATAAAGGAGGAGCCATGTGCACCCCACAACCTAGTGAAAGCCCATCAACAATGACCTTGTTCTGCTGTATTTTAACAGGCCATGCCTACAACTAAGAATTTGCTTTCTCACCAGCACTTTGAGCTGACACCTGAACCTAGCAACATACTGGGCCGGGGATTTAGCTCAGTGGTTTTGTCGCCTGCTGCTCAAGCGGCAAGGACCCTAGTTCGATCCCTGTTATCAAAAAAAAACCCACCAAAAAACAAAACCTAACAACACACTAATATCAGAGGAGGGACAGATTGGAAATAGAAAACCCCCAATTTTATCTCACAGCACATATACAACACACAACTGCTGCCTGCCCTCACAAACCCACACAGCTTAATAACAGACTGTATTTAGGAAATGAACACACAGAATTTAAGAATTTCAGAGCACATTTAGTATAAAGGAGGTTAAAATTACAAATATACTTCAATATAAATGCTAGTATTAAAGCTAATGACATTTTTTTCTTTGAAAATATACTATTCCATTTGCTATCAGGTAACACGCAATGAAATAGCAGTGAATATTACCATGTAAAGTAACAACAGTACTGTCCTCTCTGAACTAGTTCAATTAAATCCTCCTTCCAGCAATAAATGTTCCCTGCCACTGTACTTCAAAAGGTGTCCTCCTACTAGGAAAATTTCATCTGACTCATTCCCATGAACCAAGCTTTATGGGCTCCTCTGTAGCAAAATCAAAGAGTAACTGATAGAATCACTTTTTCTCCTTGTAAAGCTTCCTAAACACAGACCTTCTCCTAGCCTCACTACTACTCATTATTTTTTACCTATTTAAAGAGAAGATAATACTAAATGGTCTCCATTTTTATAATTTCCCTAATCAACTTGAATTCCAAATGAATTTTTTTTAAAAAACCCTAAGGATTACGTTAATCCCCACCCAAAAATGTCTATTATTTGACAATCAGAACATAATACAGATTTGTATCATGACATACAAGTTTTTTACTATTGACCACAGGTTAACTTTCAGGATTTGCCTGTTACCTACATTTTCATTGCCCATACTCTATCCACACTCAGCACTTCTGCCTAAAACAATTATTCTTTTTCTGATAGGCAATCTGCACTTGTCCCTTTTGAAAAAGCCCCTCCTTCCAGAGCTCTTTAATCATATAGCAAATATATCTTCTGTGCTTTAGTAACTCATAAACACCAACAGTATAAATATTCAAATATTTAAGTGCTAAATTTCAAATTCTGTGATAGCTTTAATGCATGATTAAAGTATATTTTTATGACACTGAGTATGTTCTTTGCAAACGCACATCCAAAATTAAGTCATTTTAAAAGCACAAAGAAAATGACAATCATTCTACTCATAAGAAGTAGAAATGAGTTATTATCATGATGAATTGAAGAGTACAATCATGGAAGACATCCACTAGACACAGATATTATCTGTGAATAAAAACATACTTACATCCCAACAAAATACACATAAGGTGGTATAAGTGGGAGATAATCAACTTTTAAAACATGAATTGATCACATAAATAGAATACTCTTGAACAGTGATGGCCAATCTTTTAGATACTGAGTGCCCAAACTGCAACCCAAAACCCAGTTATTTATCGAAAAGTGCCAACATTGCAATTAAACTCAAATACTGAGGTTTTATTTTAGAAAAAACAACTCATACATTAATATCATTTGTCTTAAAAGAGAAACACAGTAACAGAGCTTTCAATGATACAAAGAGCTTTTTACTGAAAGGTAAAAGTTTGCATTTGGCAAGCTTCTGTACAATTAATGTAACTTTTGCTGTTGTATGCATGCTGATAATTTGTCAAACCTTGGTTGGGGCGACTTGGCTCATGTGCCAACAGAGAAGGCTTGGTGTGCCTGCTGTGGCACACCTGCCATAGGTTCGCCACCACTGTTCTAGATGGTCAACATCAAGTTAACAGATTCTGCTACCTGGGAAGATCACTATTGCTTTATAATCTGTGAGAAACTAAGTTCCTACCTCTACTCCCACTCAAGAGTAGAGAAAGCTGTGTCATCCCACTGGCAAACAAGCCCAAAAAACCCAGATGCAGTTTCTGGAGCAAACCTGTACAGTGAGGTGAAGTTCCTCACCAGTCAAGGCAAATGGTGCTAGGAACCACAACCCCACTTCAGAAGACCTGATTCAGAGATTTACCTAAATGTAAATCTTAAAACAATCAGGCATCTAGAAAACAACAATCTATCTCTCCAACCTAGGGCAAGAAAAATTTCACAGAAAGGACTAAATATATGTGAGAAAATATTGATAAAATGAAATTCACCAAAGTTTAAAATTCTAAAAGAGAAGATGGACTTGAAGAAAATATTCACAGCAAACATATCTGACAAAGGAACTGTACCTGAAATGAGCGACAAGTACTCCAACAGCACAACACTAAAATGATAAAACATAATTTTTAAAAGGCAAAGAATTTGAACATATACTTCACAAGAACAGATAAGCCATGAAAAAGCATTCAATGCCATCATCATCAGATGCATGTGTGTTCCATAGTAATTGTGGAAATAGGTAAACACAAAGTACATAACATTAAAAATTACATACCAAAGAGCTCTGTATTATCCTCTACATTACACATGAAACAAACTAAGAGAATTTACTCTCACATGAACATCATAAAACTCCAAAAGCCAAATGCTGGTCAACTGAAAACAAATAAACCAATTGTAGTCTATTCATAGAAGATGCTATTCAGCCAAAACACAGACCAACTGCTAATGCATTCTACAACATAAACAGACCTCAAAAACAGAAACATGCTAAAGAAAAAAAGGCAAAGACGTATGTTGTGTAATTCTACATATAAGAAATGTCCAGAAAAGTTCCCTCTACAAAGAAGAAAAGTGGACTGATGACAGCCTGAGACATAAGAAAAAGGAGAAAGAGTGGGTAAGAATTCACTACATGATGTATGAAGGATCTCAAAGTCAACTGCGGTGATGGCTGCACAATTTTAATTTTACTAAAAACAAAAAGCAAATAAACAAACCCTACTGAACTATATACTTCAAATGGGTAAATTTAGGGCAGGCATGGTAGTACATATCTGTAATCCCAACACTCTACAAGGCTGAGGCAGGAGGATAGCCAGTTCAAGGCCAGCCTGGGCAGCTTTGCAAGACCCTGTTTCAGAAAAAAAGGTGGAGAGAAGGGGCTGGGGACACAGCTCAATGCAAAGGCACTGGGTTCCATCCTCAGTACCACAAAAGGAGGGCTAAGTTTTATGGTATGTAAAATTATGCCTCAATAAAATTGATTTTTAAATAAAAATGAAGTAACAATTATGAGCAAAAAGTGTTAATATCTTCTAAGTAATTAACCCATAAAGCTTAGAATCCATCCATTGAAGTGAAAAATATAACTTACTTCTCCATTTACTTGAGAAGTTTACCACCTTACATTTAAAATATTAGATTAATCAAAATGAATAAAATTTAGATTGGTAACATCTTAAAATATGATAAAACAAGTAGAAACTCACTAACAAGCTAGTGAGTTTCTGTAGCATTTGTAGAACACAGTTTATTAAATAAGCAAATGGAAGACAACAAGGGAACACAATAAACATATGAAGAACAGCTGAAAGACTTTCTTTGCAGCAAAAGTGGTCTGAAAAGCAAGTCAAAACACCCCATTCATCCTCTGTGCTACTGTGTTACCCAAGCAAATTATTTCGCACTTTAGGCCACAACATCCACAGCCTTTCTTAAAGTAATTTCATGAAACTAGGCTCACTTTTCCATTAAATAAATGAGTAGGACAAAATTACTGCTAAGGTCTCTTTCAGCTAATTAATTCTAAAATTGCTTGCCTAACTACTGTACAGTATTAGGAAAATAATACTGGTATAAATTCTACTTTTAACAAAAAGTAACAATTTATCTTTTAATGTAGACAGCACTTCTACTCCAGGCTAATCCAATCTGAATAAACTGTAAGATATATTAAAGTCCTGAGAACATAAGTCAGAAAGAAGTATAGCAAACCCAAAATAGATCTGAAGACAATGCTCGGACCTCCTCTGTTCCAGTCTTGTCTGGGAACTTGGCTTATGTGGATGGCAAACATCAAAAATTTAAAAGGTTATATAACATATTGGAAGGTGATAAGGTGTTACAGAAAAATAATGATTAGTGCAGAGCACAGGGTTCTGGATGTTGGTAGGAGTTAGACATGGGAGCAGGATTTGGAGGGGATGCACAGAAAAGGGTGCATCTGAACAAGGACATGGCAGAGGATGGGAGAGGCCATGAAAGGGTAGCTAGGACCAAGATAAAGAGGTCTTAAAGAAGAATATTCCTGAATGTTCAAGAACAAGCTAGTGTCCAAATGAAGGGCAGAAAACCATACCAATGTTCACAAAGGGTTTCACCTGCCAAACCGAAAAGTCTCACAATCTACAGTCACCAATAGAATACTCAAGCAGCTTTGGTCTCATACTGGCAAAGAATTAGCCCTAGACTAAGCACACTCCAGATCTGTCTAATAATCTAAAAAAAGGAAGATCTCGAAGGACAAGACTCTAAGTAACTTAACACCTTTCCCAGAACAACGCTCAAGAATATTTACTGGAACATAAAAATATTCACTAACCAAATAAGTAAAATTCACAACATCTGACGTTCAATAAAAAATATTATTAGATATACAAAAAAAGCAAGAACACCTGATCCACATGAGAGGAGTAATCATTCAGTCAAAAATGATACACAAGTGTTAAAATTAGCAGACAAGGGACGGGGATTTAGCTCAGTGGTTCCGCCGCCTGCCTTGTAAGCGCAAGGACCCAAGTTCGATCCCCAGTACGAAAAAAAAAAAAAAAATTAGCACACAAGGAAAAAAATAAAAATAGCAGGTAAGGGCATGAAAATACCATTAAAACTATATTCTGAGGCCAGGTGTGGTGATACACACCTGTAATCCCAGCATTCTGGAAGGCAAATAGGAGGATCACAAGTCTAACCTATGCAACTTAAGGAGACCCTGTGTGAAGACAAATAAGGACTGGAAATATAGCTCAGTGTAAAGGCCCTGAGTTCAATCCCCAGTACTACTACTAAAAGAAAAAAAGGATTCATTCCAAGTGTTAGAAAATTTAAAGAGACAGAGAGGCTATATAAAAGGTTCAAATCAAACTCTAACACTTGAAAATAATTTGAAAGAAACATGGAAGATCATGAATTGTGTGATAACATCAAAAAGCCTACTATGGGTAGAAATAGAGTCCCTAAAGGTTTTCAAAAGCACATTAGAAATATTATTCATCACGATCAAGTAGGCCTCACTGAGGGAAACAAGGATAGTTCATCAAATCAATGAAGGTATATTAACAAAATGAGGTACAAAAACCATATGATCACTTTAATTGATGCATAAAGAACATTTAGTAAAATTAAATATCCCTTCATGATTAAAAAATCAATATATTAGGTACAGAAGGAATATATCTCAACATGATAAAGGTCTTACATGACAAATCCACAATTGTGTGTGGAAAAGTTGAAAGCTTTCCTCTAAGATCTGGACCCAGACGAGGAGAAGAATGCTTATTCTCACTTCAACATGAAAGTCTTATGCAGAGCAATAAGGAAGAGAATGGAACAGAAGGCATCCAAATCAGAAAGGAAACGGGCCAGGGATTTAGCTCAGTGGTTCCGCCACCTGCCTCATAAGCACAAGGTCCAGAGTTCAATCCCCAGTACAAAAAAAAAAAAAGAAAGAGTTACACTGTAACTGTTTCCAGATAAAATGATCTTTCAGTATACAGAAAAACCTTAAATACAGTAATGTATACTGAATGCTCTTACATGAAATATTGGGATAGATTCCTTTCAAATGATCCTCAGATCTCAAACCAAACCACAGACAATACAGATGACTAAAGTATGTCGCAAGAAAAGGCTCTAAGATAAATACATGAAAAGCTGAGCCTGTTAACTGAAAAACTGCTTTGACTATAAGGTTTTCGCACCTCATGCACAGAGACCACCAAGACTGTGAGAGCAGCCCAGAAACTGCAGGTAGCAACAAACCCTAAAATGTAACACTTTTTCCATCTTAATTAAGTACTTCTCATGCACTGTGGCCCTAATGTTTTAAGTTTGAGGTATGACAGTGTTATGGTTTAGGTCTAAAATGTCTCTCAAGAGATTTCATATGTCCAGAGGTTGGACTTTTGGAAGGTGAATGGATCATGGGGGCACTATAGCTGAAGGGTACATCTCCCTCCAGGTCTTCTCCCTTCTGCTTCTTGACTGCCAAGAGGTGAACAGCTTTCTTCCATGGCAGTTTCCACTATGCCATTTCTGCATTTGAGCCTACAAACAATGGACTGAAAACATGATCAAAAATAAATCTCTCCTTTTCTAAGTTATGAGTGTCACATATTTTGTTCCAGTGATGATAAAGTAACTAAGACAGACAGCCATACCAGCAAGAATTTCTTTCCCTTTATCACAATTTCATGGACAGAAGATTCATTCTTACTACAGATCTTAGCAACCTCAGCATTCGTACAATTTTTTTTTTCTTTCCTTAAGTCAAACTTTTAAGCCTTTTCACTTAAAGGAAGTAGTTTATGGTGTCCTTTGGCATATTCAAATTGCAACTTCATTACTTTTGCACTTGGGGCCCATGATTAAGCAATACAAGGGCTATTTAAATACAACTACTGCAAGACCATGACAGTGAATCTGATAACCAAGATACTTACTAAGTGATTAACAGGCAGGTAGCATATACAGCATGGATATGATGCAATGACGGAATGACTAACATCCAGTGAGGACACAGCAGAATAGCAATAGATTTCACCATGCTATTCAGCATAGCATGTAATTTAAAACTTATGAACTACTTACTTTCAAATTTTCTATTAAATATATATCATATATAATATATATTATTTATATATGTTAAATAATATATATGTATAGGTATATGTATATGTAGAGGAGAGAGAGAGAGAGATGAAGTATGATCTCATTATGTTGACCAGGCTGACCCCAAACTTGTGATCCTCCTGATTCAGCCTCCCAAGTACAGTAGCTAGGATTACAGAAATGTATCACCATACCTGACCTATTAAATATTTCTGGACCACAGTTAATCATGAGGTACTAAAATTCTGGAAAGCAAAAGTGCAAAGAACGAGAGGCTACCATATAATATAAAACACATGCAAGTGATTTTTAAGTATTTATTGTTAAGTTGCATCTAAACTAACAAAAGCAGACAAACGAGAAATTATACTACAGTAATACAATAAGCACTGTCATCAGTGCCTGAGTACAGGACTGCAGCAATGGACTCTGATTACTTCAAGAATAACAGCTCCTAAGCAATTTTTAATAGGAAACTAAACGAATCTTCAGTACATGACTGAAAAAAACAAAACAAAACTATATTATGACATGATTGGTGCAAAGAGAAGGCTTTTTTTCTTTTGCAGTACTGGGGATCGAACTCAGGACCTTGCACTTGTGAGGCAGGCACAGCACCCCTAAGCTAAATCCCCGGACCAAGAGAACTCTTTTTTGCCAAGTAAAAAGTATGACAACCCACAAAATCCATTAAATTTTACAATTTCTCTCAAAGTATACACTATGTATGTACAGTATATAAGGGACATTGAAGAGGGATTCAAAGATCTCTTGACTGCATTTTAAGGATAATTATTACGCAAAAACAGTATAAGTTTCACTAAAAGATGAAAAAATTTCACTGAGATATATAAATATTTAATGTAAAATGACAAAGATTTTAACAAGTTGTATAACAAATACAAGATGTTGGAATCAGCCCGCTGCAGACAGGCAGGTCTGCGCACGCCCTACCAAGGTCCCGAGTCACACGAAACATGCAGAATCAGCCCGCGCCCCGGCAACAATCCACTGGACCCCCCATCCCCCGCTCCTCTGTACAGCCACCTGGTTCCACACTAAAAAGATGCAGAGGACACCGGACCACCAGACCACGGTACTGAGTCCCACTGCTCCCGGCCCAGAGGTAGGGGCTTCTGAGCTGCTGTCCCACTGCTCCTGGTCCAGAGGAAGGGGCTTCCTGGCCACCATCCCTCCCACTGCTTCCAGCCCAGAGGAAAGGGCTTTTGGGCCACCTTCTATCCTGCCACTCCTGGCACAGAGGAAGGGGCTTCCCTGCCACCATCCCTCCCACTGCTCCAAGCCCACAGGAAAGGGCTTTTCGGCCACCATCCCTACCCCTGCTCCCAGCCCCTGTCCCATCTCTCCCAGCTCAGAGGAGGTAATCCATGCAGGTGCCAACAGCCCCCGCCCCAGGCGAAATGAGAAAACACATAAATAAGTCTCAAAACCAGACTCCCAGATCACCTACAGCAACCCCAAAGGGAAATGACATGGAACACTCTGATACTCAACC
>NW_004624806.1:1302280-1348947 GCF_000247695.1 Heterocephalus glaber
TGTAAATAGGGAAGGGTGGAGGGCGTGAAGGGAGGGCTAGGACTGGGGAAAAAATAAGAACCAAGATGCATCATGTAAAGGGACAGTTCCCAATGAGAAATGTAATTGTGTTGTATACCTACAATGTACCAATAAAAGAATTAAAAGAAAAAAACAAACAGAAGATGTTGATGAACATGATCAAAGACACTAAAATACATAGGAATAAAGAAGACTGTTTTGTTTTGCTATACTATGTGTGGATAAAGTTTCTTTTGCCAAGCAGACTGGACCACAAGAAGCCTGTAAGTATGTTAAACGTAAATACTCTCACATTTCTCCCCCCTCACCTCCACCTCCCTCCTTCTCCTTCCTCTTCTCCCTCTCTCACCACCTCCACCTCTCTCCCTCCCATTCAAGACAACAGTTTTTCATTCATGTCTGAATACTTCAAAACATGTTAAACGAAATGCCAGAACTGTTCCAAGAAACAGTTTAACTAAGATATATTAGAAAACAGTCTTCACTAGCTGTAGGAAGGAACCATAGCACAGAATTAACTCAACTTCCATTCTAAATATAAAGTACCAGACTAGCTGTAGGTTTAAGTTTGGAACATATGCTTAGTCCTGCTGGGATTTGGTGGCTAATTAAAACAAAAACAAACAAAAAAGTTCTGAATTTATCCTCTTTGCCCACAACATTGCATGAAATCTTTGAAAAGCAAAGTTGAGAACTAATTCATGTTTTAATTTTATGAGGCAATCATAGTGCCTTACACACAGTAGGAATTTAGTATATACTTGTTGAAATGAACTGTGATCTAGCCTACTGGACCATTACAAGCAAGTCATATAATTTGTATATCTCTAACTAGCAAAAGGAAAAAATATATTGCACTGATTTCACAAACCCAAAAGGACAATGACCATGCACTACCAACCCGTCCTCATAAGGGGGTTCTGCAAGAGCTGCTGACAGGTAGGAAGATTTCCTTTTCTCTTTCTCACCTTCCCCTCTGGGACTGCCTCACAGAAGATGGTAATATTTTTTTTTAAGTCATAAACAAGGAGAAAGAAGTGAAGTAACAGCAACAAATATGGTTAATTCCTACACAAGACAAGTAGCTTATCAGAAAATGAAACAAAGAGCCAACCCAAAAATCATTCCAGGGTAACTGAGATACTTAAAATATGTTCTGAAGTAAAGTATAGCTCAATGGTGACACACCTGCCTAGCATGAACAAGGCCTTGGGTTCAATCTCCAATACTGGGGGGCGGAGAGGGGGATATGATGGTATGCGTGTATACTGTTTCCAAATGCAATAAAAAAAATAAGAAAACATTTTTCCAGTTTACTTCTGTAAAAATGTATTTGAGAATTACAATACAAAATGCTGTAAATATAAATATAAAAATGTTGTAAATTTTACAACAAACCACAAGATAGTACATGAGGATGTTACCATCAATGTCATTCAAAAAATAGGTTACTGTGAAACATTAGAAACTAAAGAAATAAACAGCAAATATTCTTGACCAGAAAAATTTTTTTAACTATACTCAATAAGCCTAAACAGATACCTCTTTTTATACATTAAATTTTTAGACATTAAATTTTACTTTTCAAATATCTGCATAAAAACAATCACCCATGAAGCAATGTACACAGGTGAAAGACCACTGGTTTGAAAGAATAACCTAGGGTGAAGTATCAGCACTTCTGTATCATTTGCTGTGATTTATCCAAGTTATTTAGCATGAGCCTCAGGTTTCTCCTCTGTGACTTGGCGATATGATACCAACCTACCTTGGACGATAGTGACTGTTAAGTATTATGGATGTTACCTGACACACAAGAAAGTCAGATATAGCTACCATTAGCCTCATCCACATGTAAAACTTCTACTTCCTAGATCACCAACAATAACAATTGATTTTTTAAAAAAGATTTCTATTTATATTTGAAATAAAATTACTGAAAACTATTTTTAAAGTACTGTAAGTTGAAGTACTTCAGGAGTATAAAAAGCATATGTAATATATCTTCAACATTTTAGGTGGAATCGTCATAAAAATACAATTCCTGTATTTTAATGTGAATAATTCAGTGACATTTACTATATCCACATTGCTGTACAACCAATGCTATGAAGTTCCAAAATAGTCTCATCACCATCTACAAGTAACTGCTCCCTGTTCTTTTTTTTCAGCGAGCCATAGCAACCACTAATCTGCATGCTACCTCCATTAACTTACCTATTCAGCCTATTTCACATCAATGAAATACAATATGTAACATTTTGATTCTAGCTTCTTTCACATAGCATAATGTATTCAAGCTTCAGCCATGTTGTAGCATGTATCAAACTTTCATTACTTTCATGCCTGAATAACATTCCATCAGAAGAATAGAAGAATATAACAATTTGTTTATTCATTCATCCACTGAGAACATCTAGGCTGTTATCAACTTTTGGCTGTTGTAAACAATGCTATGGTGAACATGAACAAAAGTAGTTGGGTCCTTGCTTAAAATATGTTTAACTATGTGAGAACCTACAAAAATGTTTTCCATAGCTACTGAAACATTTTACAGTCCCACAAGCAAAGTATCAGGATTCTAATTGCTCTAGATTCTGTCCAACACTTAATTTACAATTTTTTAATGACAGCCAACCTAGTAGTATGTGGTAACATCTCACTGTGGTTTGGGTGGACATTTCCCTAGGAACTAATGATGTCTCTTGAGCATGGTTTCATGTGCTTCTTAGCCATCTCTTCTCTATCTTCTTTGGAGAAATGTCTACTCAGATTCATTTACCCATTTTTAAATTGTTTTTCTTTTGTTGTTGAATTTAAAGATGTTTTTACATATTCTGTATACTGGGCCCTTATCAAATATATGATTTATAAATGTTTCCTCCCATTCTGTTAAGTCACCTTTTCACTTTTTTGATAATGTCCTTAAATGTACAAAAAGCTCATCTTTTGGGGGGGGTAATGGGAATCGAACTCGGGACCTTGCACACTTGCGAGGCAGGCAGCGGCACCACTGAGCTAAATCCCCAGCCCAAAATTTCCTTTTTTTTTTTTTTTTCGGTACCGGGGATCAAACTCAGGACCTTGGGCTTTCGAGGCAGGTGGCAGCACTGAGCTAACTCCCTGGCCCTAAACTCATCTATTTTTATCTGGGAATGTTTTACCATATATATGATTCTTAGCAAACATCTTTTTTTTCTTTCATCATTTTAAAACACAGTCTCATTCCCTTCAGAACTTTATGGTCTCTGTGATCTTACTGAATACACTTGGATGTGACTAATCACTTTTCTCTTTCTGCTTTCAGTATGTTCTCTTGGTCTTCAACAGTCTGATTATGGGTCTCGGTACAAATATCTTTCTATATGTCCTTCTTGGGGCTCAGTGAACTTCCTGAATACATCCACATGTGTCTAGCCATATTCCTTCCTTTTCTTTTGCCCTTCATGGGATTCCTATTATGCTATACATTGGTACACTTTGTACTGTTCCACAGGTCTGTGAAGAGCTGCTCATTTCTTTCATTTGTTTTCCTCCTTAATCTGGATATTTCAACTAATCTAGAGGCTCAAGTTCACTCTTTCTTCAGCCTGCTCAAATCAGTCACTAAAATCTCCATGAGGTTTTTGTCATTTACTATACTTTCCAGCTCCAGAATTCATTTCAGTCCTTTTCACAATTTCTATACCTTTACTAACGTTGTCTACTTGATCATATATCACTCTCCTAACATCTTTTAGCAATTTTGTCATGGCTTCTTTTAGCTTCTTGAGTGTAAGTTAAGATAGTGGAAGCTCCTTGGATATATTTAAGACGGTTGACTTAAATCCCTTGTCTGTTAAGTCCAAAGTCTGGGATTCCTTGGAGATGATCTCTATTAAATTCTTATGAGTATTTTTTTTTGCATGCTTCATTGTTCATGGAAAACTAGACAACTCAGTAATTCTGAAAATCCAATATTTAAGATATTTTTTCCCTCTTCTGGGTTGATTTTATTGTTTTCTTTATGCTGTAGATGGGTCTGTCTAGTGATTTTTCAAAGCAATACTTGTAAAGTGTGTATTCTTTGTCATGTGTAGTTTCTGAAGTCTCTCTTCCATTAACTTATACTTTTGGTTTTGTTTGTTTTGTTTTTTCGTGGGTTTTTTTGGTACCAGGGAATGGTACTTGCAGGAATGGATTATTCATGGACAGACACACGCCCACATCAGAACCACAAGCATCAAAGTGAAGTGAAAATGGGCCAGGGACTTAGCTAAGTGGTTCCGCTGCCTGCCTTGAAGGCGCAGGGTCCCAGGTTCGATCCCTGGTACCAAAAAAAAAGTGAAGTGAAAATGACTCAACGGATCAATAACTGGAAGCATGGAACCTTGCACTTGTGAAGCAGGCAGTGGCACCACTGAGCTAAAAACCCAGCCCAACTTACAGTATTTTTATTAGTGTATTTAATTACACAAAACAGTAGATTTCATTGTGGCATTGTCATACATACACATCAAACAATTTCATTATAGCCACCCCCCTTTAACTCTTCCTCAGTCTCTTACAATTACCTGTTCCCTTTCTCCCTTCTACTTTTCTGTGATTTATCCCACTAGACTGCATTCAGCCAGTGTTTTGACAAAGATTTGTGGGGGGGTGGTCCTTCAGTATTTTGAGATTGGCTCTGTACTCCAGCCCTCCTTCAGGACCTAGCAAACAGCTGAGGATGTTTATAACTCTGCCTTAGCTTTCATTTCCTACTTGTACTGAATGGAGAGACTCATCAGAGGCCAAAAAATTTCTCAGGTCTTTTCTAATTATTCTTCCAGTTCTCAGCCTGCATGTGGCTCACAAACTCTCCAGGATACACATGAACATCTGAATACCCAAATTTCCCAAAAATATTTTTTCCCTCCAGCTTTTTTTGTCTGAAGTTTGATACTCTGGTGGAGGGCTTAACTCTAAACTTTTGTCCCAAGCTACTGTGGTTATTCCATAACCTGGCATTCAGTTGAGAAATGCTTGCTGTTGCTTTTCTGCTTTCCTGTGCTGAACTAACCCTAAGTTAGGCAAACAAAACTTAGGTAAACAATAGACCAACACTGTGGACTGGTTAAACAGAAAAACACCATCCTTTTAAATAATTTCTGCTCTGCAAAGACACTGCTATCTTCAAGATTTGCCGAAGAAGGACTGAGACAAGAACAACCTTACAGAAAAAAACAAATAGCTTTCTACTATTTGCTGTTACAGTAGCTGAGTTGCCTTTTCCTGGATTCAGCAATCACACAGGTATTGTAAACCTGTCTGCATTACAGGGTTCTGACAAAGTTGGTTCTGATACTACTTGGCTTGTTATTGGTGTTGTTGTTTCTACAGATGGATGGGCACGTGGAGCTGCCTATCCTGCTTTTTGTACTGACATCAACACTCTACCTGTCAACGGTACGATTAATACACAAGAAGCAGATCTCTGCTGAGCTCAAACACCTGTGGTAAAATAATTTTTGAAAGAAACTAGGATTTATACTATACACTTCAAAAGACAGTGCAAAGTTACACCTAATTTAACCATTTACAAATTCTTTTCTCCAAAACTAAAGCTTATCTATTTCTCTAAGACTTATCTTTTATCTACCATGCCAACATTTCAAGCATTAAAGGTTCAGCATCAAAGCTCTTTAATACTTCTTCAATTCGATGGAGAAAGAGCAGTCTTTTAAACAAATGGTACTGATGAATTGATATTCGTGGAGAAAAATGTGGACCCATATTTCAAACCATATAAAAAAGTACTATGGGAAAATGAATCATATACCTAAATGTAAGAGCTAAAACTATAAACCTCCTAGAAAAACAAATAGAAGTCATTGTAAACTTAGGATGGCAATTGTTTCTTTGATAAAACACCAAAAGTACAAGCAACATCAATAACAAATACAGATATATAAATATGCAGCAAAAAAGTGAAAATATAGCCCACAGAATAGGAGAAAATATGCATGGTCACTTTTCTATTGTCCCAGTGACTATTTGTAATAACTTCGTCCATTCGTTTCCTAGTATACTGCTTTATTTTTTATATTATGGAAAATCAGATAGACAAGCTCTTTAAGAATTTAGGCTAAACAAGCATTAAACTTCTGAACAAAGGAAGGAGCAATGTGGATGTAACCATTATCTTATTAGATCACAACATTTATTTCAGGCCATCACAGCCCTTTTATTGAAGTATAATTAACACCATGATGTAGATGTCTGATCTTTATAAATATGTTAAAAATATAATACTAAGACAGATTTTAGATGAAGTGATACTATACATCACAGAAAGTGTGTGTATATATATATGTTTTCACATGTGTCTAAGTATTGCAATAGAGCACATTATATAATTGTAGTGTATGCATATGTATTTATGCACACATTTGTATGTACATATAAAAATATAAACACATACATATACATCATACACACACATCCAAGTATCTAGAAAATGAATAAATATCTACCCCAGAATTGCATGTATTAGGTAATGTAAGAAAATTGGATAGCATATTATCATATACAGCTATTTTCAAGAACAGAAATTAGAATGTTTTACTATGTTAATTCTAAAATAATTGCATTATACAAATGCTAAGTACAATTAAAAATGTCTTGCTAACCTCTTACTGTAAGCTTGCTATAAAGTTGTGAATTCACTTCTTTATCTCGCTGAAAACGCCGAAATTCATCAATTGCTTCACGTGTGATAGTAACTGCCAGAACAAATCCCTATAAAACAAAATAAAATAAGGTATTTTAGAAAACAGAATTTTAACAAATACTCATGGGAAAATTATTTAGTTTTACTTTTTTCCTTCAATTTATATTATTCTCTAAAACAAAATGAAACACGAAAAGAAACAATAAAACACCACAAATGAAAATAATACAGAGTAAGATTTACAACCTTTAAAATTAAAATAACCAAGAAAAAATTTGAAATTCTATCATACCTACTTTAAACATTAACAAATATTTAGTAAACTTTATGAAAACCTATGAGTTATATTTAGAACGCTCAGGCATTCAAATACCAAATTAACAATGACCACATGGAACTCTTAAAGAATTCCAGTATTTAAATCTTTTTGCTAGAATTAAAGAATTGAGGAACATAAAACTATGCCGAGGTATGATGTTCACAGTGATTAATTTTCTTACATAATACATTCTACAAACAACTGCACTGGAGAGTATAGTGCACTTTCATCTTTGCTTTTGAAGTAAAAATCTGAAGAGATGAATTAGGTGCTACCAAATTAAAACTTCTACATATTTGTAACCTATTTGAAACCTGTTGCATCATGGCTCTTTTAAAGGATACATACATATTTCCTGACATGCTGCAAGAATATTCTTCAAGTCAATCTCTCCATGATTAAATAAAGCAATCTTGACCGCTCCCAGGACTGAGGAGCAGAGCCGCCCCCAGAACTGAGGAGGAGCCTTCCTGGCCACTGTATCACCACCCCCAGTGCCAAGGAGGTTAGCACCAGCCGCACACACACACCCTACCCTGTTGAAATGAGAAGACACAGAAACAAGTCTCAAAACCAGACTCTCAGATCACCTGCAACCCCAAAGGGAAACAAGATGGAACAATCTGATACTCAACCACCTGGACTCCCTGAACTGGCAACAAAAGAGGATCTGGAAAAAATGAAATCAGAAATAATTTCACAGTCAACAGCAGAGATTGTGCCCATACTGCAAGACATGATTAATAAATCTAGAGAGAACACAGATAAAAAATAGAGGAGCTGAGGTACATGAAAGGAATCCATTAAAGAGATACAAACAGATTTCCAGGAGATTAAAAACTCCATAGAAAGTTTACGCAGCAGAATGAACCAATGTGAGGACTTAACTCCCTATTCCTTTTCTTTAACTCTAGCATCTGTGCAATAGTATTTACTTATTTCTTCCTCTTTTCAAATGCTTCCTTTCAAGTTTTTTTTCCTAAATTTCACTCTTCCTCAGACATTCCCATCTTATCTCATATCAACCTTTTGTAAACCTTCTATTTATAGACAGTCTTCATTTAGAACCACATTCTGTTTCTGCAGCTAGGTTATTACATTAATTGGTCACTAAATGAGGAACTGTATATAGTATGTATATTATAATATTCAGAACAAATAAATGGTCAAAGGAAATGCCAACTTGATGACTTTGTTTTTACTGGCATAACGCTTACATGCAGTATGGTAATGAGAACAAAAAACTGCACTACTATACAGTACAATCAGCAAAAATTATAGTACTGTACAAACAAGGTATGCTGTACCAATAAAGACAATGAGGCTCTATAAGCAAGATGTACAAAACTGTACAAAAATAAAGAGAGGTCATAAATCCAAGTGGTGGGTCTTAAGTCTGAAGAGCACTCCTCAGTTGTAAGTCTGAACAGTCATCAAACAGGTAGGTCCTTATCAAGGAATATCTGCATTCTGTTCCTTTTGTTCCTCTTCATCTTTCCTGGTTCCTTGTTCTCCCTTGCCTCTTCCCCATCTTGTATGTGCACAAATAAATCAACAGATTCTGACAGCCTTGCAGCATCCCTAAATCCCTATTTACACTTTCCTCCTACATCCCCACCCTGTATTCACAAATATCTTCTTAAAACCATCAATATTAATCCTTCACTCCAAAATAAAAGACCTCTAACAGACTGACCCCAAATCTCTTTTTGTTACCTACTATTATTACTACTATCTACAGCTCATCTTACTTACACTCCTCTTTCACTCATCCTCCATCTTTGCCCTCCCTTCTTCCACATGGTAGACTAACCTCTAAATAACAAAACAGCAGATGTTGGAAAGGTTATTGGTAAAGGAAGAAATTATAAAGGTTTAACATGTTCACAACAAAATCATAATTCATGTCTCGCTGCCAGGTGGCTCTGATTTGAATTCTATTGTCTGATGTTAAATAGCTAACCACCAGTGGTTCAAGTTGCCAGATGGGACAGTCATGCATGTAGCACCAGTGGTTCATGCCAGCAGTAACATGTTAACTCATATACATGAGGTTCTACCAGATCTGTTCCCTATTATAACCAACAATAATTCTCTTCTCCCATAACATAATGGGTTCCAAACCATTTTAATAGCATAAGAGGTGAACAGTACCTGTGAACAACAAAGTTGTAACATACTGATGGAAGGAAGAAGCCAACTAAAAAGATCATATTAACTACAGTCTCTCCTCACTCTACTGGACCTCAACACTCAGCACAAAAAGAATATAAAGATATACTTACATATATCATATATACACATACACACAAGAACATGGGCGAAAAAAGCAACAAGAGGCCCCCACAGTCTCCCAACTCTCCCAAGGCAGAACTAGGGAGCACAGATAGACAAGAAAGCAAACACCAATAGTGGAGCTTTGTGAAATGATGAAAGAAGAGGTAAAGAAACCTGGAAAGTTCAAAGATGACATAACCCAAAAGCTCATGGAATTATCATACAAAATGATCAATGTAGATATGCGAGAAACAAAAACTTGGAAGAGCTGAACAAAATGGTCCAAAACATGAATGACAAATTCACCTAGGATATAGAGACCTCAAAAAGGTATGAGACAAAAATACTAGGTACAAAAAAAGTATATAAAATTCATAAATTGTAGAAATGACCAATGTTTAGACAGGGTTTCTGAAATCAAGGACAAAATGGTAAATTGCAATGAATTACTGAGAGAAGCCTTAAACATGGTAAGAGAACAAAAAAATTCAACAGCTACTAGACAACACTAATAAGACCAACCTAAAGCTAACCGGAGTTAGAGAGAAATTAGAAGATAGCACACAAGGAATAATGAATTTGCTCACAGAAATCATAATAGAAAACTTCCCAAGTAAGAGGAAAGAATGCAACATACAAGTAAGGAAGGCTTACAGAACACCAGGTATGAAGAAAAAAAGAAACTCCCTGTACCACAATATAATTAAAATGGCAGATGTCCAACAAAAGAACAGAATTTCAATGGTTGTCAGAGAAAAGCAAAAGAAACCACATATAAAGATAAATCCAATAGAATTACAGTAGACATTTCAATACAAACCTTAAAGGCCAGAAGAGACTGAAATCAAGTATTTCATGCCCTAAAAGGAAATAACTTCCAATCTAGATTAACATAGCTAGCAAAACTTTCTTTGAAAAATAATACATTCCAGAAAAAAGAAAAACTCAAGAAATTTATACATACCAAACCAGCACTCCAAAAAACACTTATATCCTAGCCAGGGATTTAGCTCAGTGGTGCAGCCTGGCACCTGCCTTGCAAGCACAAGGCCCCAAGTTTGATCCCTGGCACACACAAAAAAAGAATATCCTAGACCAGTGGTGGTGAACCTGTGACACGTGTGCTGCAGTGGGCTGTCTGTAACATTGAAAGTTCTAAAAGGTTCATCATCACTGTCCTGGACAGCAAGGATGAAGCCAACAAAGCCATAAATCCAGATAACATGAATATATCAAGCAAGGCAAATAGATAAGCCCCCAAAAAGAAAAGAAAAACAAAGAAGTCATCAACAGAGAAAGAGCACAATGATAGGAATTAATACCTTTCAGTAAAAACTTTCAATGTGAATGACCTCAACTCTCCAATTAAAAGACACAGATTGGCAGACTGGATCAAAAAACAATCCAACAGGGCCAGGGATTTAGCTCAGCGGTTCCACCGCCTGCCTCCCAAGCGCAAGGTCCTGAGTTCGATCCCTGGTACCAAAAAACCAAAAACAATCCAACAGTTTGTTGCATTCAAGAAACTCATCCAATCCAGAAAGATAATCATAGAATAAAAATCTAAGAACAAAAACAATATTTCATGCACCAGGACCCCAAAAACAAACAGGGGTAGCAATTTTATTCTCAAAGTAAACTTCAAGCTAAAACATCAGAAGAAACAAAGCAGGTCACTAAATACTAGGTAAGTGAATAATCCACCAAATACTGTAACACATATCTTCATAAAACAAATAGGGGTGGACATAAAAGACCAAATAAACACTAATATATTCATAGCAGGGCACCTTAATACCCCACTTATGCAAAGAGATCAACTAAAGAGAAAAATCAATAAAGAAATATCAGAGCTGAACCAAACCCTTGAACATAGGACTTAATAGTTATTTACAGAGTTTTCTGCCCTACAAGAGAAGAATGCCCTACATTCTTCTCAGCAGTACAAGGAACTTTCTCTAAAATAAAACATATGCTGTAGTCCACAAACCCTGCTTGAACAAATTTAAAAAAATAAAAATCAGGCCGGAGATTTAGCTCAGTGGTTTTGCCGCCTGCTGCCCAAGTGCAAGGACCCAAGTTCGATCCCAGGTACCAAAAAAAAAAAAAAATCACCCAATGTTTACAGTCAGACCATAGTACAATGAAACTAGAAATCAATCACAAAGGAAACCACAGAAAATTTAGAAACACCTAGAAACTTACTAACACACTCTGAAACACCCTATGGGTCATGGGAGAAATTAAACAATTTCTGGGACCAGGGATTTAGCTCAGTGGTTCTGCCGTCTGCCTCACAAGTGCAAGGCCTGAGTTCAATCCCCGGTACCAAAAAAAAAAAAAACAACTTCTAGAAGCAAAAGACAATCCCAGTACAACACACCAAAATTACTGCAATCAATGCTTACATCAGAAAAACAGAAAGAGCTCAAATAACCTAATGAAGAAACTCAAGATACTTGAAAAAAAAACAATTCAAGCCCAAAACAAAATTAAGCAGGGAAATCATAGATCAGTGAAAATTAATGGAATTGAGACTAAAAAAAAAAAAATACAAAGAACCAACAAATAAACACAATACACCTTTAGCAAAACTTACCAAAGAAAGAAAAGATTCATATCGATGCAATTAGAAATGAAAAAGGCAAAATCACAACGGATACTATTATGAAAAATCTTGAAGAAATGGACAGATTCCTAGATGCATATGAATTATTACCATTAAACCAAGAAAGCATAAAAATTTTGAATAATCTAATAATAACCAGTGAAACTGATGCAGGAGCAAAAAACTTACAAACTAAGAAAAGCCCAGGACCTGATGGATTCACTGCTAAATTCTACAAAACCTTTAAAGATGTTATATCACCAACACTTCCAAAATCATTTCTAGAAGCCAGCATCACTCTGATCCCAAAACCACACAAAGAACCAACTAAAAAAGAAAACTACGGGCCAACCTCCTCAATAAACATAGATGCAAAAATCCTCAGTAAGATATTTGTAAAAAGAATGTAACACATCATCAAAAGATCAGACATCATGATCAAATAAGTTTCATCCCAGGGTTGCAAGAACGGTCTGACATACCCAAATCAATAAATCTAATACACTGCACAAACAGAAGACAAAAAACACATGATCATATCAACAGATGCAGAAAATGCTTTTGACAAATCTACTGGCCTATGCTGCATCAAGGGTTCTGTCCCTCTACCGCTTTACTAGTGAAGAATTTCTAGTTGGGGGAGGGACTTGCACAAGCCAGCACAGATTAGCTCAAAAGCAGACCATCCAATTCTGAAGGCTACACATGGTGGGGGAGTCCCCCACGCGGCGCTGCCCACTGTACTCCTCTTCCACAGAGGGAATCATTTCACCCATTGTATGCTTTGCCAGGACTCCTCTGGTCATCTATCCAAAAAAGAACAACTAAAAAGGAAGCAGTACATTTTTCTATTGTCTATGCAAGCTAGAAACTTAAAACTACCAACAAACAGCATAAAACTAAGACAAAACATGTTTAAAATGAAAATGATAAACATTATTGGCCTTTCAAAAACTTTATACTGAATTACCAACCAGAAATTATCTGTATTGCAGTCAAATACTTTAGAACTTTCACCACTGATGGGAGTGTCAAGAGAGTAACTAAACAGAAGCCACAACTCCCAGTTCCATAGCTTAGAAGGGAGACAGGCAGACAGACCTGCAATCCTTAAGACAAAGTGCTAACTAAATGCTCTGAATAGGACACTTTATAACTTCTCCAGCGGAGGGGACCTACAGTTGCCAGCAGCTCTCAAGCAGTATAGTGCTTTACACTGCCTACAGAGCTCAAAAGGATTAAGTCATAGAACTTAGTGAAATCTTTTTTTAAAAGTTCAATGATATACAGTGACAACATCATGTTTAAAAATCTGGTCAATTTACTGTATCTATTAACTGTCTCAACTCTTATAACTATATTCTAAATAATGAATAATTTAGCTTAATTTTAAGTCTTTTCTTTTACCAGAGGAGCCCAGTAGGTGTAGAGGTAGCCTATTTTCAACGCAGGTACAAACTGTGAACAGGATACTACCAGAAAATAGAGATTCAAGAAAAACTTGAATTGTTCATACAAAACCTAAAAAGGAAAAGAGAAAATTAACAGAATTCCTTCAAATAAAGATTTTCATATCTCAAGTAAATAATTATATTTAGCAAAATCTATCATGACATTTTCTTCGAACAGTGAAGATCTGATTCATGGTAACTTATAAATTTTGACACTGGCTTTCCAAGGCTATCCCACATATCAAGAAATTTTTTTTTAGATGAACGAAAAAATTTTAAAAAGACTATAAGGCCTTTCTACTACAATCAAAGTATCCTTCCCTAAGAGAGCTTTTTTCCGTGTATTAAATTTTTAGTCTCTACCACCGATAAATTTTTATGTGCACATTAAGCAAATGATAGTATGACCTTCCCAGTGTTAGCAAGTCTATGAATATACAAATGTGTATCTTGATGCCAACTCAGAAACTCTTATAACAGAAAAGTTATATTAATCTTATTTTATAAAATGGTAAAAATTAAATAAGATAGCCATGCTTTGGGCCAGGGATTTAGCTCAGTGGTTCGGCCATCTGCCTCAAAAACACAAGGTCCTGAGTTCAATTCCCAGTACCAAAAAAAAAATAAAAATAAAAATAGAGATAGCCATGCTTCTTACCATAAACATCTTGGCTTTACAAAAATTGACTGAACAAGCCAAACATGCCCAAGTGTAACTATGAGATTAACTCCTGTATTTGTTTCCCTCAAAACACAAAAAAATGATTAATATATGAAAATATGTAACTAAGAGACCAATTTTCAAGAAGACAGCAACCTACATACTATTCTGTGTAGCCCTTCAGTAGTTGACATTTAAAACTACTTTCAAATATAAAATAAATTCTATCACTCAAGAAAATTTTAGGAATGGGAAAGATGGAATGTTTTTATATTTTTAAATTGAAGTAGAATTATCATTAAGAATAAACACTCAAAATCTGGCATATTAATAGACCTCTATTTACAATACCTCAAATTATTAATTTAAATTAAAAATTAGAACAAACCTTATGTTTATAGATGAGAATAATTCAAATAGTACATTACTATTACAATCACACTTGCAAATCTGCCACTTGCAAAACAAAATCTCCCTGAATGCCATTTCTTATGCAAGGTGGAAGGCACAGCAACTCCAAGAGCAGAGCAACGGGTTAAGGACTTACTGTTGGCTTAAAGAGCTTGGAACTACTATTAGTATAAAATGAAGTTATCTGCATCATCACACAGTTGTATTTGTGACCAAAAAAAATCAGTTACACTGGTAATACTTTTATATTTATAATCATGTTCAATTGCTGTCTAAAATGGTTTTGAATTATTTCATAAATTAATCACAGCAGGAAAGAAAGCTCTCTTTTCCCCAGCAGTTTCTTTAAAATCTCATTATAAATTATATCTATTAGCAATTCAGAGATTGCCATTTGTGCTAAAAATGGCATAGAATTCCTACTGTGCAATTACCAAGTGTTTCTAAAATACATTTTAGATGAAAAGACTAATTTCAGAAAGAATCTAAGAAAAAAATCATTCACACGGTAACCATTGTACACATCTATCAACAGTTATTCTTAGGATACAGCCAATCTGGGAAGCCTGTGTGAATTTATACTGATTAAAGTTAAAGTGCACTATTTTAAAACTACAGTAACCAATACTTTACTGTCTACCATTAGTTTCGTGTGTTTTCATAAAGAAGTACATCGGATATGAAGCACTTGGCAACCAGTGAATGAATGAGAATTGGGGAGGGGTGAATAATCAATGTCCAATATATGATTATTTAAATACAAATATATAAAATAGAGCTGTGGGTGTAGTTCTGTGGTACAACTCTTGCATAACATACATGAGGCCCTGCATGCAAAAAAACCAAATTAATAAAGCAATTTTCATTCCACATAATAAAGAGCTTTTCTGGCAAAACAGAGTAACAGCCAATAGCCAGAACATGTCAGAAACTTTGACAGAAAAATAATCAGATATGTGACAACTGAACTTTTTTCCTCAACAGCTGAATCATGTTGGTCTAACTTACAAAAATAAAGGATTACAAAAAAATTAAATCCTATAAATTAAAAAAAGGAAAGAAATATAATCAGTACCAGCTTCCTCTGTCTTCATAAAGATACATAAATCAAGTGGGAGGGGTAGGGGAAAGGAAAGAAGGGAATGGAATTAATGAGAAAATGAAAAAAAGGAAACAAAGTCTTTGTAAATAGGGAGGGATGGAGGGGTTGAAGGGAGGGCAGGGGAAGGGGGAAAAAATAAGAACCAAGAGAGTATGTAAAGGTACACATCTCCAATGATGAATGTTATTATATTGTACACCTAAAATGTACCAATAAAAGGATATACAAAAAAAAAATAGGGGGGGCCAGGGATTTAGCTCAGTGGTTTTGGTGCCTGCTGCACAAGTACGAGGACCAGAGTTCGATCCCCAGTACCAAAAAAAAAAAAAAATAAGAAATCACATATGAAAAGTAAAAATTATTCCACTAAATTCATTTTATAATTTAATCCAGAAACACTAACAACAAAGTAATAAAATATTTCAGCATTTAAATTAAAATATTTCAGCATTTTACCTAATTAAAAGATTACTAATGATTTAATGCTATTACAAGGCCTGAGATTTATGTGAAGTAACAAAGACATCTATAACATATTCATAAAATATTTTTTACTTTCTTTGTGAAAGTAAAATTGCCAGGCTTTCAACACTGCATTCCACTTTTTCTTCCAAACATATTCCCAGCCCATCAAAATTTATTACTTATTTCCTGATCATTTCATTTAGCATGTCTTCATTATGTCTATACTATTATATTTCTACAATATAAATATGTTTATCAAAAACTGAAGGCAATAATCAAATTGTAAATTTTCTGGAGTTGATGCAGCCATTAAAAATGCAAATGAATTATTTAGCAATCATTTGAAAGAGGAAACCACAAAAGCAAAGAGGATGCTGACTTGGATCCTACACAGTGAAATAATCAAGCTAGAGTCTCCACAGGCACCTTCAAAAGATGAAGAAGTTAACAAGCTCTGTCCTAAAACTGGCCTCCAAGAATGAATGGTCTTACCCCAGGTATAAAGGTAAATATGTTGTATTTTTGATTTTTGATTGAATTCCTGGGATGTTTCTCTTCACACTTCTCAGGACATCCAAGCCACACTGTGCGCGCTTTCAGTTCTTTCTTTCTTTGACAAATATTTATCAGCCAATCGCAGCAACTGCAAGAAACAAAAAACAGATGTTGTGTATTTTTTTTTAAAGCGTGAGTCTACATATTTAAAGCCAATGCAGATTGTCAAATGAAAAAAGTTATTCTTTTTTGGTATCAGGGATTGAACTAGGGGCCTTGCGCTTGTGAGGCAGGCAGTGGAACCACTGAGCTAAATAAATCCCCAGCCCCAGAATAGTTTATATGAGGAAGTCACATGGGGATCTAATTAATAAGTAAAAATTTCTTAACCTCACTTTCATGACAAAGAAAGTTTAAAAGCTAAAGACAAATTTTCTATGAAAATCAAAGTATAGGAGGCATTATACAAGGTTGACATACTTTAACATATCTCAGAATCACTGCACTATCCCTTTGCTCTGATCATGTTTAGAAATCTCTTTCAAAAACATTTAAAACTTACACATATTTGCTTTATAAGTGTCCCATGCAGCATTCTATGAAAAATATCCACCTGATTTTCAGCCTTGCTAAAAAAAATATATATCTTTAGAAAGGCAGAGGTTGGCTCTTTGGAAGCCTGTTTCTCACACCGTGGGCACACATTTCTGCAGGAGTGCCTGTACTACTGCCTTGAGAAACTTTCCTTTGACATAGCTGTTGCTAAGCCAAGGAATCGGAAGAGGCAAGCAGGTCACCTTTACCCCCAAAATTGCCCCTCACTTCTAGGAAAGCAGACAAAGTGCTAAAACAGAAATCACTTAGAATTATCTCTCATCACTTCTTATACAACAAGTCTAAACATCTCCAAACTGAGTCTTTTCAAGATCCCAATAGTTATAGTTAGGGTATTATTAAAGTGATTTAAGATTTTTAAAATAAGTATTTCCTTCTTCATCACTGTTTTTGGTGGGGGAGAAAAGGAGATGAATTAAATACATTTCAATAAAATTTTGATATTTGCTCTTAAAAAAGGCTTCAAGTAAAACACAGAAAGTTTCCAATGATTCTTTTCCCCTTACTGTTGTTTTTACTGTGTCCTGATCCCCTCACAAGGATCCTTAGCCTCCTGTTCCACCTTATCTTACTATCTCTAAGTAGACTGTAACTATTCTGTGCACTCCTCTCAGTACCCACTCCCAGGGGCTGAATGCTCAAGGACAATCCCTGCCTAGGTCTTAGTAGCTCTAAATTGTTGATCATTTATCCAGTTAAAGGGGTTCCCAGTGTTATGAATATTCTACAGTTATATAACCCAGGCTATGGGTGGATTCCTTCCTAAACTTCAGACTAGCAACCTGTAGCTATGCTAGACAAACACCAAATTCCCACATTTTACAGTGTAAGAAAGCTTAAAGCCAGAGAGGTAAGTGACTTCTCTAAGCCTCAACAACTAGTTTATGGCAGAGCTGAAAGCAGAATGTGGATTCTATAGCCTCACATCTATATGGTCAGTACAAACAATAATTAGACGAAACACTTATATTTGTAGACTGCCTTTGATGAAAACAAATTAATCACTAATAAAAAGGCAATTATAAGAAAGCAAGAAAACGCATGGAAAAAGAACATGGACTTTAAAGTCATTTTGGAGACTACTACCAGGAAGTGACCCTGGGGAAGTTCTTTAACTGTTTCGTTCCTCTTCTGGTGAATTCTGCTATTATTATAGGCAGCTAAGTGAGATAAAAAAATCAAGGAAGTCAGTCAAAGATGGCGACATCAGAACTGTGGCTGGAGGTACATCTGAAGAAAGTGAGGCCTGGAGATTAAAGTCACAATGGCCACACTTGACCACTCGGTCCATTAAATCCAGATATACATCAGACACCTGGGTGGGTGACCAGAACACTCAAGTCCATCTCTTCCCCAGAACTTTCCAGTTTTAGAAATCAAAAATAAACCATAAGGTCAGCCATATCCCCTTGCTGCGTTCGCTGCTTCCCTACTGGGTCAATGTTAGCTAAACAACTGTACTTGTAATCTTACTGGTTGATTATAGTTTGACCCACCCTGTACCCACATTTGTGACTTTGCTATATAATTTACTCCTGACAAAGGGACTTGGTGGCAACCCACTTCTAGGACCCCTCTCATCTCTCAGAAGCTATTCCTATTCCCCAATAAACTTTTCCTTCTCTTAACTTTCTTTGTCCTTTGGAATTCATTCCTAGACATGAACTCAGCACATCCGACATCTAGCAGGTTGAGAGTTATATTTCTCCTATATCACTATTACCTAGCCTCCCAACACCCCATCCCAAAACTCACAATCCTTGAACACAAAGAGAATGCAGACCTGCACTGTCCACTACAGCATCCACTGTCCACTACAGCATCCACTGGCTAAAAAATTCCTCAGTCATACTAGCCACATTTCAAGGGCTCAACAGCCACCACTGGACATCACAGATCTAAAATATGCCCATCATAATAATGAAGGCTACTCAACACCATTATACACAAAACACACTAAGAGCAGGTGGAACATGGGCTACACAGGTACACACTTCTTTTCAGCAATTCAAATACAGCAAAAATTCCTCTGGAATGCATTCAGATATGAATTTTTGTTTTGTAACACATAACTATCTAATTTGACATTTAAATATACATGAGTCAATAGAGAATATACAAAGCTGAGCATTTAAAAAACATAAAACTTAGGAAATGTGAACTTCGCAGCGTTGATCTGATAGCAACATATTTTTCTACAGACAAGACACTATACATGCAAAAACACAATGTCTGCATAACTTAAGTGCTATAAACACCAATTAGAACAGAAACTGTAACATCATGGCCTGTAATCCCAGCACTCAGGAGACTGAGGCAAGAGGACTGCCATGAACTTGAGGCCAGCCTGAGCTACACAGTGAATTCAAGGCCAGCCTCAACTACATAGCAAGACTCTGTCTCAAAAAAAAAATAAACTTAACATTAACATCTCTGTCATCAACTACAGGATCTAGTGCCTCCCTTGTTGACCTCAGTCTCACCCTATAAATACCAAGCACCAGTCACTAAAAACTGTCAACATTTTATTTCCTTATAGCCCTGTATAGATAAATCTAAGATTCCTAGACTTCTAAGACATAATTAAGCTATTCATACCACTTTGTTACTAATCCCACCTTTTAAAGAATAAAGTATCATTACCAATTATTTCATTACTTTCAGACAAAAATCAAACTGGTTTGGGAGCCACTATCAAGTCACATGCTATATCACAAAACTGAATGAATACAGTACATTCACCATGAGGTTGAGGTTTGAAATGCCCTGGAACTGCCACTAGATTAGGTAGATGGAAAACATTATCAGAAGAAGACAGGTGATTTCAATGGTAAGAGTAAAGGGTACAAACCTCAAAGATTTAAGACCATACAATAACAGAAGAAAGAATACGTAAGCCTTATTGAGCTAAGGGAAATGAAATTACAGGGAGTTTACAAAGTAATGTGAGACAAACATATTAGAAAATATTGAAAAACAAGAGGGAGAACCAAAGAGAAGTCCTTGAAAGAAACTTTCCTTAATACCATTTCTATATATGCTACTTTCTAAATTATTGATTATTCAGAAAAACTGTCAAGATCAATTGTAAGTAAATCAATTAGCACACAAATTATACTTTTTTTTCTTAAAATGTTTTACGATTAGTAGCTTTTCACAAAAATCCTTCATAGTCAAAATAACACTCTAATATTAAATGATTATATATCAAGACTGTCTTCTAAAATTTTAACCATAATTACATAACTCCTAAAATTTAGCCTCCTTCCCCTACCCCACCCCCAAATCATAGATAATTATATCTAAAAGGTACCTTTGGTTATCATGACAAAAACAATGCATTACTCATGTCTTCTTAAAAGATGAGCATTTTTCCATGCTTCTGCATCCAAAATGTTTTAAAGATTAATAGAAAGTGCAGAGGTCATTTAGAAGGAGGAATAATCCCAGCATTTGATATCTCCCCTACCCCACCCCCTTGCCTTCATATGGAAATGCCATTCCAGGCTCCACTTTCCAAGAGACAAAGTGATTTTTAATAACAAGTGAAATATAAATCTCATGAGAAAGACCATCAACCCAGATCAGAGAGCTACGTGTATCAATGTGCCTCACAATTACATACTTACAGGAAGGCACATTCACTGTTTGAAACTCAAAAGTTTTAAGATAGATTTAAAAAAAGTTTTTCTAAATGTTCAAATTGGAATTTTTGCCAAATAATAAAAAGGAGAAAGCAGATCTTAAGCCATGAAGAAATCAAAGCCAACTCAGTCCTTAAAGTTAAGAATAATTTCAAAGTCTGATGACTCACAAGATCTACAAACAGAAATATGTTGTCATATTTCCAACTCATTAATATTAGTTACAATTTCATTTGAACTTCAATATTCACTAAGATTATCTTCCTGCAATTAAACTACTTTTTATATCTTCTCTTTGAACCATCATCTAATAATTTTAATAACACTGAATATTATAATGGCATTTTGGAATTAAGGTGGCAAACATTCAAAACCAAAAATTTCTAATAAAGAAATAAGACTAAGCTATTTCCTAAATGTAGAACTGGCTCTCTATGGCACAAGTTTCTAATTTCCGTAATAATTTCTCACTGTAGAAAACACCTAGAGAACAAAAATGTGACAATATCTCAGGTTACTTCCCATTGCACATAACAATACAATACTCTAGTGCCATATCGACTGACTAGAACTATAGAACTGGCCAAGATGGTTCAGATAGCTTTTCCCACAGGATCATGATTTATTAAGATAAAGACTTTTTGGACACATCTAGCATATTTTATTGAACTGTTTCAATGTTCGCCAAATGAGTATTTTTGCTGCCAACATCTACATTTTCAAATATATCCTTAATGTTTTCCATAAGAAAAAGTGTATTACAAGAAAAATCTAAAATTTGGCTGTCGTAGTCCATTTGGTAAAAATAAAAAAAAAATTAGTTGAATAATATATTTAACACTATGATGAGACTGAGAGCTTTAAAGTCCATAATCCTTGGTAACCTGCTGACTAGAACAGTACTGGTATGATACTGTTAATGAACATGGTCAAATAAGTACCACTTCCAAAACATACGATCCCCTTTTAAAGTCCATACCATAAACACAGAAATGTTCCAAGTTGTATGGTTTTATGCCCATCAGTACCTGATTATCACATACTTAATTTCAGCAACTCTTTTACATCTCCACTACCCGGGGAATTTCCACACACACTAGAAGACTACCTAACACACTGGTCATGTATCTCAGCATTCTCAAGACAGTGGTCTTCATAATGATTTCCCTCTTGGAAGGTTTGAGACCAGGTATTTAACAAGCATTGTCTACTGCACTTCAAAGACTACTCCTTCTGTCCATACCTGCTTGTCCTGGCATTTCTCCCAGGGAGCACAGAAGAGACAGCCTAGCCCTTACCTGTTCTAAGAGGGATAATTCCAGTTCTTAGCTATAAATATTAGTGACAACATTTGCCTTTTTGAAGACAGTGCCATACAGATCTGGGAGGAAAAGCACTACCTTCATCCCCAATACTTGTAGAGAATCCTTGCCCCCAAGCTACATCCCAGAGCAATCTAACTGGCAGTAAGCCACTGCTAACCAATTTCATCAATTCATAATGATGCGGGGTCCAAGACAACCACAGTTCCTCACTCCACATTTTCACAACCAGTGCTGTAAGGGCGCAGGCTGAAGCAGCCACAATGGACAAATAGCAATAAAATTATGCCAAATTCAATGCAACTTCATGACTACTCGTTTTTCCTTTGCTGATTATTGATAATCTCTACCAAAGTATGACCAAATTTTCCCATTTCTTCAGTACACATCTGTAGCCTAATCAACTCCTGGCTCAAATGATCCATATTCCCAGTCAAGAACAAGATAAAAGTCATCTTTTCCATCACTATTTCACTCTTCCTCCCCTCCAGCTTTTTACCTGTCCTTCCTTTATTCTTCATAGATCTGTATCGCATATACATTTTCAGGAACATCATCCTTCATAAGGCTTCCAACATCACCAAAATAATAAAGACTCTCAAACTTACATTTCCTGAACTAAGAAAATTGTATTAGACCAATCCCCCTGCCAGTGTTTTGTGTTGTTTTGTTTCTGGATATAAGACAGATTTCTAAAAGAAAACTACAAATCGGTTTAAATAAGGAACATCTTTAAAAATAATTAAAGGTTTCTGGGTACCAAGTTGTGAACACAAAGGAAAAAGTCTTGAAGAAAATTGAGAGTGCTATTCCAGCGAATATACAAATGATAAAAAAGTGAAACAATCTTATTGCTGATATGGAGAAAGATTCAGTGGAGGGAAACTGAAAATTAAACCAGTCTTAATACTCTTTTAAGGGAAACTTAATCCAGGCCAGGCTCCAACTCTCTTCACTATAAAGGCTGAAAGAAGTAAGGAAGCTACAACAGAAATATTTGAACCTAGAGCCAGAGATTTAGCTCAGTGGCACCGTGCTTGCCTCTTGAGACAAGGTCCTGAGTTCGATTCCCAGTATCCAAAAACAAACAAACAAAAAAGAATGTGAACCTAGCAGAAGCTGGATCGTGAGGTGTAAGGAAAGCTGTCTCCATAACACACCATCACAGCTGCAAAATGAAGTCACAGAAACTGTAGTAAGTTACAGAGGTTCAGGTGAGGTGACAAAAGTGACATCAAAGAGCAGATTTGAAATGTGCACTAAACAGCCTTAAACTGAAAGAAGATGCTGCTGTAGGGGCAGATTAGAGGGACATAAAAAAACCAGGGCAGGGCTGGGGATTTAGCTCAGTGGTTCTACCACCTGCCTTGTAAGCGCAAGGTCCCAAGTTCGATCCCTGGTACCAAAAAAAATAAAAATAAAAATAAAATAAAACCAGGGCAAAACACAAATGACTGAAATTGTAAAATCATCACCTGTGGACGACGAATGTAATGGTTATCTGTGGCTGACAACTGTGATCATCACATGGTTATCATGTACTATGTGCTTGAAAAACATATACCCTACTGTATCCTTTATGAAAGTTACATTTACTGTATGCTGATGTTGTCCCCTTCCTAGGAACAAAGGCTAAGACCTTGATTGGCCTAGCCTACACCAATCAGCAAAACAGTTTGCAGTTTGCCTGTATAAGTATGCACACATCTCATACTCACTGGGGGATCCTGAATGGAATGCCCTCTATCTTACAGCTCACTCTGCTGTTAAGATAGCTCTTCTGCTTCTTCTGCATTTGCCACATGCACTATACCAGTCTTGACTCTGCCATTTTCCACTAAGAGTCCCGCTTCTTTATTCTTTGCTGGAGTGAGGGCAAAGACCCAAAGAGAAATGGTGGGTCACTAGGGGGGACTCCTAGCTCCCTCCCCACCCTAGACCACCACTGGATGCAATACTGCCACCTAAGACTGTCCCAACAGGAGAGGAAAAGCTAACACCTGGCTTCAAAGTTTCAAAGGGTAGGCCAACTCTCTTCACAGGGGCTAATGGGACAGATAACCTTAAGCTGAAGCCAGTATTCATCTGCCCTTCCAAAAATCCCAGGGCCTTAAGAATTTTGCTGTATCTTCTTTGCCTGTGCTCTATAAATGAAACAACAAACCCTGGATGGCAGCACACCTAGTAAAGTAAAAAATGACAATAAAAATTAGAAAATATTTGAACTGAGTGATAATGAAAATAGTCTTCAAAACTTAAATGCATCTACTTTTAGAAAGAAAAAGGCAGAATAATGGTGATTTGAGCAGTCACCTTGGGAAACTTGAAAATGGACAGCAAATTAAACTCATAGAAAGTATTAAAGAAAAAAATAAAAGACCAGAAATCAGTAAAACACAATGCAAACACTCTGAGGACACAGCATCACTTACACAGTGTTCCACAGACAATATTTAACCTGAATCTAATGATGAGAACACATCAGATAAACCAAAACATAAAGGATTCTACAAAATAACTGATCTGTATTCTTTGAAAACATCAAGGGATGAATGATGAACACTAAATAATTAGCCTCAATTAAAGGAAACTAAACAGGCATCCTACTTACATGTAACATATAACCACCCATTGAATAGGGATCTGAAGTATATGCAAAGTATTATATCAGTGTTAAATTTCATGAATTTGACAAATGGACTGTGATTACATTAAGAAAATACCTTTAATAGGGCCAGCAATTTAGCTCAGTGGCACTGTACTTGCCTCACAAGCGCAAGGTCCTGAGGGATGGTTCAATCCCCGGTACCAGAAAAAAAAATACCTTTAAGAATACTAAAAATACCTTTAAAAATACTAAAGAATTAAGATGTAAAGAGAAATGAAGTAACCTAGTCTGAAATGAGTCAGAAAAAAAGATATAGAAAGAATGATAAAATGAATGTGGTAGAATATTTAAAATTTGGGAAATCAGAGTCAAAGGTACAAAAGAATTTTCTACACTATTCTTGTAACTTTTCTATAAACCTAACTTTATTTCAACACATTTAAAAGTATTAAGACAGCACACAAAAGAGGACAAGAACAAAGGCTGTTAACTCTTCAAAAAGAATAAAACTGATAGTAATTTTTTTAAAAGATGTAAATACTGATATCAGAAATTTTAAAAGGTGACTTTATACAGATCTTGTATATCAATATCACAGGAAAATACTATGAAAAATTTCATGCCAATATAAATTTGAAAACAGTTCCCTTGAAAACCACAAACTATCATAACACAAGACAAAAAAAGTCTGCAGTTCTAAATCTGTTCAAGAAATTAACTCTGTAATGAAATGTGTATCCACAAAGAACACTCCAGGTATACTGGAATACTGGCTTTTTAACCTAGAAAATGTTTTCAATAAACAACAGACAATTATTATATCATCAATTAGCAATTTTTAAAACACTGATTAGGCATGAAATTCTTTCTTCATATGAAATCTTACAATATACAAAGAGATAATATATAGCTATACTCTGAAAGCTAACAAGACATGATGAACCTTCATCACCTTTCTCTATGTTGCCAATTTCTGAATCCCAATTCCTGCAACTCCCCACAATACACTTAGAATATCAACTCATGAACTGTCCTAGCAATCAAATCAGTTACAGGAACATCTTTTGCAAATTTCCAAAGGGATAATGTAAAGGATGATGAAAAATATATTTCTCTACAAGTATTAACTTTCTCTTTATGGATACAGGGGTATAAATTCATACCAGCAACAAAGGTATTGATTACAAACCTTGTACAACAGAAAGACTATAAGCATTGTAATTCATTTGATAGGCTCTGCTTAAATCACAAAGCATTACTCAGCTGTAATATATTCCTAGGGAAGGAGGGGGCAGTGTCTGAGATGCACAATATGCTTTCACCTACCACATATTAGTCAAAGGCAAATCACACCAGTTTTATCTCAGCACCAGGAAACTTGTTTTAAATAGGAGTTTTTATCTTGGTATATTGCTAGTTAAATTAACAGAATAAGCTTATTCCCAAAGCATTAAAGCTGAATAATTCACGTAATTATAGTACTATTAAACTGCATGTTATAGGTGCATATCTACCTTTTCGGATAAGAAAGGAATACTATTTATATACGTCGATATAGTGACCAAAATTTATTATACCATACATTAATTATAAAATCAATTTCCTCCAGCTTTTAACCATTGAAATGTCTCATGATAAATTTGGTTTTCTCTTCCTTTTAGTCTAGCATTGTTTGATTTTGACTAAGGTTATTTTAGTATTCCATGATGCCACAGTGTCTTCTTTAGTTTTTATATCTTCATCCATCAATATATCCAATAAATATATCAGGAGCTATGCTTATAAATAACCTTCATGCACAAGAAAATCAGGTTAACAATGGACGACACACCTGATACAGAAGTACTTCCATCCACCACAGACAAACCACTCCAGTCCTCTTTTCCTTCGTGTTATCCTAGCTCGTGGTAATGTGTGGTAATCACTTTCATCATTCTCAAAACCTTCTTCAGACATCATCAGTGGCATTTCATCCAAATGAGCAGGCTCATCCTCCAGCTGGTACCTAGTTAGAGGTAAGAACAGACAGCTGAGCCAGGCTAAGCAGTCTTCTGTTACAGTATATGTTTTATTTAGGGCAATATCTGGCCTAATTTTACTAATTACCCAGTATTTTCCTTATACTAAGCTGCCTTCAGCTGAAGTAAACCATTATAAATAACAATGCCTAGTGACGTTACTCTCTTTTGCAAAAAAAAAAATTAGTCAAGGCAAATAGGTAAGAAAAAGGCAGTGCAAGAAAGCCTGCATTAGTTGAAAAAATCTACAATATTCATGCTGTACACACAATCTTAGAACGGACTCTGCAATGTACAGTCAGGCAACAGCATTACCAGGGCTGCCAAACCTTCACTCACTACATTTGATCCAGTAATAGGAAAAATAAGCATCTTTACCACTAGCCAAAAATTTTTATCTCCAAGTAATACCCAAATACTCTGTTACAAAGCTATAATCACCAAAGTTCTAGAAACAACTTTTAACAAAACATAGTTGTCTGTACACTGAAAGGTCCACCATCCTTGGGTTTATAGTCAGAGTTGATATACTGAGAGATATAAGGAATGATACTATGTCTCTGCTATTGTCTTTACTGAAACATTCTATGCAATGAAAAAAAAAATCTCAATAGCCAGCATATATTTTAAACCATCAGTCATTTTCTGATCCCAAGAAACAGCAGCCCACCATCCAGTCACCTTATCTTTCCTCAATTACACCTTTAAGAATAAAAACTTATCTATTGAGAACAATCAATTTGTCAGAAGCTATAACGGTGATTCAACAACTACTGCCTTTTTTTTGTTCTGGTACTAGAGACTGAATCATTGGCCTTTGCACCAAGCTACAGCTCCAGCCTTTTTTTTTTAAGGCATGGTCTCACTAAGTCTCTAAATTATTCAGGCTAGGGATGAAGTGGTAATCCTCCTGCCTCAGCCTCCCAGAATGTTGAAATTATAGACCACACCCAGTGCACCACACCCAGTGCCACCACACCCAGCTGCTGTTTAATTTTACATCAAGCTTTTTTTTTTTTTTTTTTTGGTACCGGGGATCAAACTTGGGTCCTTGCACTTGCGCAGCAGGCGGTGAAATCACTGAGCTAAATCCCCGGCCCCAACATCAAGCTTTTGTGGGAGGTATCATCTCATCTCGAGTGTCAGCTTAGGTCACTTCCTCATGCCAGACTTCTCATGTCACCTCAATATGAAAATTAAAGCAGACTTTTGGGTTGCTGTAGCACAATGGCAATCACTTAAATTGAACTCTCCCCTCACATCCTCAAAAATCCATATAGAAGATAAATAGAACCAAACAGAGTCCACAACTAAAATATAACTAAGAGACAGAGTACTGAAACCCTTGATTTACACATAAGGAGAGAAATATTCCAACCCAACACAGCCAGTTACACAGTAAGAGACATCCTTGCAAATCCCTGTGGGCTTTTCCTAAAGAAAAATGAAGGCCCTAGGACAGTGGAACCACATGTTTAAAGTGCTGAAGGAAAATAAGTATCAATGCAGAATATTATATCCAGTAAAACATTTTCAGATGAAGGAAAATTATAAGAAAATTTGTTGTCAGCAAGTATGTCCTAGAAGAATGCTAAAGAAAGTTTCAGGATGAAGAAAATAATACCAGAAGGAAACCTGAGACATTAGGAATGATGGAACAGCAATAGAAAGTTCTTTAAAAATACATATGACTATTCAAAGTAAAAATTGTAACCCCATGTGATTAAGTTTTCAATGTAAGCAGATGTGAATACAAATGATAACTGTAACATAAGGAAAAGTAGGTGCTTCTATATTTCACATGAAGTGATAAATGATAATAGTAAGTATACAGTGAAAAGTTAGCTATGTATATTGCAATCCTTAGAGTGGGGTTTCTCAGCAGAACACTATTAACATTTTGGGCCACACAAATCTTTGTTGTGGAAGGCTACTTTGTGCACATGGAATGTTCAACAGCATTCCTAGCCTTTATGCATTAGATGTAACCAGCACCATCTCCTTGTTGGGATGATGAAAATTGTCTCTAGACATTGCCAAATATCCCTGTAGTAAAGAAACCACTACATAAAGGGAGTACTTAAATACAATGGCATATAATACTAAAATATTAAAAGTAAAAGAACATATGATGCAAACACTCATCAAAGGACATTGCACAATGATAAAAGGATTAAATCACCAATAAGATCCAGCAATCTTAAATGTACACGCACCTAGCACCTAGTAAGCACCTAGCACCTAGTAAGCACCTAGCACCTCAGCTTCAAAGCACACACAGCAAAGCTGATACAACTGGAAGGAAATAGACAAATCCACAGTGGAACTTGAAGATCAAACTCCTCTCACAATAACTAACCAAAAAAAAAAAAATCAGAAAGGATATAAAGATGTAACCAATACTGTCATCCAACTTAACATAACTAGTATTTACAAAAAGCACTACCAGGGCCCGGGGATTTAGCTCAATGGTTCTGCCGCCTGCCTCACAAGTCCAAGGACCTGAGTTCAATCCCCAGTACCAAAAACAAAAAAGAAAAAAAACCTCATGCTGGGCCATAGTACCAACCTCAACAAATCTAAAATAACTAAAATGGTACAAAATAATGCTATTTCATCACAATGCTTTTTAAATCAGTAAAGAAAGATATCTTAAAACTCCACAAATACTTTGAGGAAAAAAACATATATATAAAATGGGCTGAAGAAGAATAGCCAAAATCCTTACACACAGAGCAAAAAAGAAAGTTCATTCAAATTATCAATTATTTAGATAACAGGTTGTTACTTAGATCAAAAACTAGACTAAAAAAGAACACCTGAGAGCTGGATGTGGTGACACACACCCATAGTCCCAGCATTCAGGAGGCTGAGGCAGGAGGATCATTCTGAATTCATGGCCAGCCTGGGCTACATAGTGAGTTCAAGACCAGCCTGAACACAGCAAGACCCTGTCTCAGAAAACAAAACAAAACACCCACCTGAGGGGTTCCTTGACTAAGAAGCCATGGAGAATGGGTAAGGCTGATGACAATGGCTGAAATTTACTAAGTACTAAGCACAGCTGGATACCAGGCCAGGCACTTCAGATGTCTGTACTCTGCACAATAAAAAAACAAATAAACTGGGCCAGGGATTTAGCTCAGTGGCATCACACCTGCCTCACAAGCTCAAGGTCCTGAGTTCGATCCCCGGTACCAAACAAACAAACAACTATAGCTAATGAGACACTGGGGGAAATATACACAGCATAAGTCAGAAAATTGATTAATAATTCTTTATCAACAGTTCTTACAAAAATATAATAAAAGCACACCAGTGCTGGGGATTTAGCTCAGTGGTTTCACCACCTGCTGCGCAAGCACAAGGACCCAAGTTCAATCCCCGGCACCAAAAAAAAAAATTTAAAGCACACCTTTCAAATGACAAATGAGCAAAGACAATTCACAAAGAACAAATACAGCTATATTTATAAAACTGCTCAACCACATTTGATCTCTCAAGCACTCTTGTAATAGACACTTGAGAGCTTGCTTTGTGCTAGGCACATCCTAAGTAAGTATTGAAAACATAAAAACAAACAAGGTATACACAGACCCTGACATACAGGGGTAATCAAAAACAATGGTACTTAAATTTTAAAAAGCTTATTATAGTAAAATACACATTAACAAGAATAACAAGGTAAGTGTGTTTGAAGAGAGGGGGGATACACTGGCTATTCTAAGGGAGATTAATGACAATGTACCTTTTACTGTAACAAAATTTTTAATTTAAACATTCACCCTATTTTTTATCATGCTATATTGATCTACTATTTACAGCAATTCCTGTCAAGTAGAAAAATGATTGTGTGTCCTTATCCACCTTGTTCACCAGATCTGGCAGGATGCGACTTCTGGTTCTTCCCCAAAGTCAAAATGACCGTGAAAAGTAAACATTTGGAATTAATTTAGGATATCAAGGAAGCCATGATAGCACAACTAAAGACATTTTCACAAAAAGGATTCCAGTACTGCTTCAGAAAGTGGCAAGAATGATGTGTATTCAAAGTGAGAAGGAGTACTTTGAAGGGGGTTAATGCCAATGTTGTCAGGCTTGACCTGGTAATGAAATGGTTAATGAATATGCTCTTTAATTTCAAGCTACTGTTTGACAAGATACCAAAAAACCACAACAAAACAGGCAGCCAATGCAGGTGCTATCTCCTCCCGAAAAAGCCATGTATCTCAGACACAGAACACAGGATGGGATATTCCCAACACAGAGATAGCAACTACAAAGTACAGCATCTTTTCAATGCCAAGTCACCTGAAAATATCCATACATCTGCCTTGATCGCTGCATGGACCCTGACCGTAAATATTTGCTCTGAGGGCTGGGGATTTAGCTCAGTGGCACCATGCCTGCCTTGCAAGCGCAAGCAAGATCCTGAATTCAATCCCAAGTACCAAAAAATATATATATATGTATGTATTTGCTCTGACTCCTATATGTGATAGATGTGCCAGGCCTCTCCTTTAATGTCCTATAAAGCTTTCTGCCTTTTCTTTGTTCAGGGCTGGTGGCCCTTTGCTTGCCATCAGTCCACCTCTGCCCAGGTGAAATAAAGTCTGTACCACTTTGCCTTTACTAGCCTGCTCCAGTGGTCTCATTCCTTCTCATTCCTATTTAGCCCAGGCTGGCCTTGAACTCACGGTGATCTTTCTGCCTCAGCCTCCCAAGTGCTGAGATTACAGGCACACCCAGCTCTAATTGAATATATTTTAAAATTTTAAACATTAACTATATTTTTCTATCATACCTTCTATAAAGTTCATGTGCTAACAGGACAAAAACAAAAGTAACAAAACAAGATACTTGTAAACACAGAAGTGCTAGAAAAAAAACAGAACAGGGTGGTAAGACTAGAAGTGACTTGTCAGGTCTTCTTTGGATTACCCAGGAGGCATACCAAGAAATGAGTATACCTGATAAAATAAAGCCAACTATTACAAGTCTAGGAAGACCAGCAAGTGGTACACAGACTGTGAAGGGGACAGAGATGGCCACTGGACAGTAGTGCAGCAGAATTACAGCTGAAGAGGCAGGCAGGGACAAGCACAGTGCCAGAGAAGCACCAGGAAGGCATTTCACTCTAGTTTCAAGTGTAATGGGAAGCCACTTAGAAGGTTTGAAGCCTGATCATTAGTTTCCAGAAAGGTCTTTTAAGTCAATCAAATTCAAACAAGAGAACATGCCTTTCTCGTCAAATGAAAAAGGTTATTCTTTTTTGGTACCAGGGATCAAACTAGGGTCCTTGCACTTGCGCAGCAGGCGGCGGAAACCACTGAGCTAAATCCCTGGCCCGAGAAAAGTTATTCTTAACATTCAGCATGGCCAAGTCTTCAACAAACAGGCACTCAACTGCTGGCAAGTGATGAACAATCGGTAAGTAAGCACTGCAAGCTTTTTATTTTTGTAATGTGCACCAACTTTAATCAAAGGTTCTAATTACCCATGGAAATTAAACATATATACAAGTTTGCCTACAAAAATGTCTATCACTGCTGTGCTGCTTGGAAGAGTAACCAAGGAAACAGAAAAAACTTTAATATCCATGATTAAAGAACTGGTTAAATATATGACAGAATGTTGTATTGTCACTAAAAATGACAATGTGAAAGACCTTTTGTTGAACATGTTAGGAGAAATAGTCATTTATTTTCACCCTATTGAACACGCCACTCCATCCATCAAAATGCTATGCATTTAGTGTATGAATAAAACCTACAAACAACTCCAACTACTCTTGATAATATCACAGAACTTCCTTACAAAATGAAAATTATATTTTAGATGATTCAGGAAAAATAAATTACATGATCTGTGAAGTAACAACCCTAAAACACAATATTTTTCTCTTAAAAAGTACTTTTTTCTTCTCTATAGATCACACATTTTAAAATAATCAACTGGAAAATGAATATACAAAATACAATTAAAATGCAAAACACCATTTAAATATATTTTAATACTTAAAAAAGATTTCTAGTCTTTTTCATTAATTCTCCAGGCAATGGTGTCACACTTTAGCAAAAGTCACAATCTCACCAAGTTTAACACCGTAAAAGCACTGTGGTGAGTTCTGGAAGATAATGAATATAAGCAACTTCATGTTTGGTAACCTAGACTTCAGAAATACAGCCTTTGAACTGGCAAGCAATTTATTCCATTTCCTAAGCAATTTTCCTATTGTATTGAAAATTTCACCTCAGTATTTAAAAACAGTAAGATGATGAATAATGGATTTTTTCAGAGACAGGATAAGCAGAGAATCTTAAGTGTCTTTGTTGCCTGGTGTCATACACACTTAATTGGTTTGTCACTCAAGAAAAAATCAACGTTTCTAGCAATTAAGTATAATTCTGGAAACATTTTTAAAACGAGTAAAAACAATGTGAACAAAGACGACAGAACAGATGATACAAACCCAAGGGTACTGCCATGCTAAAGAAAGAGGACAGCTATCTTAGCTGCTGCCAAAGGCTTTAAAAAATTAGAAACTTTCAACAGAACATTCAAGTACTGGAACACATATAATTTACCTGTATCTAAATAAAAGTAGGTCAATGCAATAACTAGCCTAAACTCACATTTTACCTCAAGTATCTAACAGCTCTATTGTTTCCATTTAGATTAAAACCACTTCTGAAATGTCAATTGATATTAAAAGGAGAAATACATTTAAAATGTGCCTAATACTCAAACCTTCTTTGAGAAAAATAAACATTTCTCCTTTACCTGCACGCTAATAAAGAAAAACAAAGAAACAGACTTTAGTGCTATAAAGAAATATGTATATTCTCTTCATCACAAGAAGCTACCAAATTCAATTATGTCACTTATGAGCCATTAATAAATAGCAAACTGCATGAAATGATGGGAAACTGGGATTCTTCCTCCTATAGCAGTAGAAGAGATAACAAATGCTCTGGTCTGTGCTTTCTCCCCCCTCCAAACTCATGTGAGGGAAGGTTAATCCCCATGCAACAGTTTGGAAGGCGGTGCCTAAAGGGAAGTGTTTAAGTCATGCAGGTTAATGCCACTACAAAAAGGGTTTGCAAGACTTGGTTCACTCTCTCCTGTTCTTCTGCCATCAGGGGACACAGCAAGAAGACCTGACCAGATAATAGCACCATATATCCCATCCTCCAGAGCTGTAAGAAATAAATTTTTGTCTTTTATAAATTACCCGGTCTCAGGAATTCTGTTATAACAGCACAAAATAAACTAAGAAAATGATAAAAGAGTAAATAAATAGTAAATTAATTAGAAATGGTACCTGAAAAACATACCTTGACCTTAGCAGCAAAAACAAGCAAAAGAATATCACTCCCTTGAGCTGAGACATAATTCCACATATGAACAGCATATACAGTAACCTTGAGCTAGCAATTTCTAAAAGGTTTTGTGAAAAGCCTACATACCAATTTCTTGAAATGAGAAATTACACAAATGCTATACATAAATTGAGACAAACTTCTGAATTAGAGTTAATGATACAACATTATGGTTTAGATCTAAATGTTCCCAAAATTCTCATTTGGGAGGTGAGGCCTAGTTGAAAGGTGCAAGTCACTAAAGGCACAACTTGGAAGAGTGTATCTCCCCCTTCCCTGGCCACCATTTGGTATACAGCTTTCCTCCTGTTCTGTCATGCCATTTCTGCTTTGGAGCCAGCTTATCACAGACTGTACCCAATGAATTATGAGTCAAAATAAACTTCTCCTCCTTTAAGATGTGAGTTGTATGGTTTTGCCGCCTGCTGCACAAGCATAAGGACCCGATCCCCGGTACCAAAAAAAAAAAAAAAAAAAAAGATGTGAGTTGTATGTATCTCAGGACAGGAAAGAGACTAAGATATGTAATAATCCAATCTAATGTAAACACAAATCTAGAAATTTAAAGTCCCATGGCCTATGGGCTCAGGATACACATCTCAGATACCTAGAATTGTGATGCTCCCTATGAGTAACTCTGTCTTCATACTAGTACCATTAAGGCACAGGAAAATCAAGTGAAATGTTCACATACTGGCAGGTACAGTTTCTTATACTCGAATGAACTATGGATCCCTTTTAAAGGAAACTCTTTTAACCTGTACAAAAATGTGTCTGATTCTAAGGAATCCTGGGCCTGAGCCATTAGATAAATACTATCTTGAGACTCATTTTAGGGATTAAGGTGTAACTCAGTGGTAGAATGTGCACCTACCATGTCTTGAGAAACGGAGGAAGGGGAAGAAAAAGAAGGAAAGAGGGAAAGATTCAAGAATTGAGGAAAGGAAGGAAGGAGGCATAGAGAGAGGAAGGGAGGGTGGGTGGGAGGAAGGGAAAATTCTGTACTCCCACCCCTCCCCAAAAAACCTCTTTAATTGTGAACTGCCATAGTAAGGAAGAGTTTTACATTTACAACTAACAAACTATTAGATTATAAAATCTTTAAGATTCAGAGAAAATTGTGTAATTGTGTATAGGCCCTAAGAATAAGAAAATTACTATTACAAAAATCCGTTAATCTTCCAAGAAATACAAATACAGTATTTTGCAGATAATCAGACAATAGCTATCTCTTCTCAACAGAAGTCTCTTTTTAAACACTAAAGTTTATTATAATATTGTACTGCAAATGTCTCTAAGCATGGTCAATTATCCCTACTGCTGGAAAAAGTACTAACAGACTTGGAGAAACAAAATAATTGTTATGGGTTGTATCTAGATGTCTCCCCAAAGCCTCCTACACTTACAGGTAGAGATTTTTAGAGGTGGCTAAATCTGGCTATGTGATACTAGGATTAAGGGTGTGTGGTACTGCACTGGTCCACTAATTTATCACAGTTCTGAGGTGGATAATAGGAAGGCCCACCCTGGGTGTGGGTGGTACCACCCAAAAGGCTTGTATCTTGGATGGGATAAAAGAAAAAGTGGCTTGCTACTTACTGCTTTCCTCCCCACCCTGCCATGAACTATTTCTCCTCTGTCATGCCCCTCTCCATGCCTCTCTGCCATGCCACCCTGCTTTGGAGCCAGTTTATTACGGACTAAAACCTCTACAAACTGAGATAAAATAAACCTTTCTTCATTTAACTTGTGGGTGTTGGGTATTTTGTCCCAGTAATGAGAAAAGTAACTAAGACAATAATATTCAGTGTCATTAGTTGTTCACTTAACTACAAAGCTAACTTGTATAATAGTTATCATTTAAAACACAGACAAGAAAAATATCAAATTAACAGATGCCTTCCTTTCAGATATTCATGAGAAATTAATATGTAGAAAATTGTCCTAACACATAACTACATTCCTTATGAACAATGACTTTGCTTACCTGACATAAAAATAGGACAATACTAATTTTTAATAACAAAAACAATGTGATATTGAATTTTTAAATGTTTACTATATGCAAATCACATTTAATTCTTTCCTTGGAAAGTTTCATGAAATACAAACTCGATAAAAAAAATTTAGGTAAGTTGTAACAATTTACCAACATTATCTTAAATATGTTGTGTTCTAAGCTGGTATAATTATAGAGAATGAAAAATGATTTCACTTCTCAGAAAACACTTTTAAAATTATTGAATTCCTCACACATAGTAAGAATAAAATGTCCATTTCATACGATTTACGAAAGAGGCTTTGAAAGCTCCCAAAATAAAGGAAAACCCATATAAAAACTGTCCTTCATCAACTACAGCTATGTAACTTTCAAATCACCAGCATAGAGATTAGACTTTATAATATAAAACTTTGTTTTTACTAAAATAAGACACTGTCCCACTTATTCTTTACTGGTAGGTGCTTACTATTGTATAGCATGTATTTCACAAAACAAAAATACTAGAAAAGTCATAACTTTATCTAAAATTTATAGTTTTAACTGATAGCACTATAGTTTTAACTGATATCACTATAGTTTTGAAGTATGAAATTAGTGATTTGTTATATACTAAGTCAAAAGTATACGTAAAATGATAAATTCTGTTAGATATATTTTACCTCAATAAAAGAAATCTATACATTCAGGTTTTTAGTGGGTGAGGGGATGGAAATGGGTGGAGATGATGGCTACAGGGTAAGAGGTTTCTTTTGTAGATAAAGAAAATGATCAAACACTGACTGGTATCTGTGAACATACTAAAAGCCACAGTATTATACACTCTAAATGAGTGACTTCTATCACATGAGAACTCTATCAAAAAAGCTACTAAAGAATGAAAAAACAAGTAAATAAAAGAGACATTAAAATAAAAGAGTAAAGGGCCAGGGATTGAGCTCAGTGGCTTTGTGCCTGCCTTGCAAGCGCAAGGTCCTGAGTTCAATCCCTGGTACCAAAAACAACAACAACAACAAGCAAACAAACAAATAAATAAAAGAGTAAGGCTCAGTGGTAAAGCATATATCTAGCATGTCTGAGGCCCTAGGTTAAGACTCCCAGCACCAGACCAAAAAGGAGTGGAAATAAAAAGAAAAAAATAAACTGCCCCTTCTTTCCAGTTCCTGACCAAGCTGGAAGATATATTTCTTTCTTCTCCTCCCACTAAAGACAGCCAAAACTCTGAACACTATATATGAAAAAGTGGAGAGTGGAAGGAAGACCAACAAGGATGCAGGACCCAAGGCGCAACACAAAAGTAAATCCCAAGTTTTCTTCTTCTCGCACATATTCTGTGTTGCATACTAGATAGTTAGCAGAGACTGAGAATAGACTGTCTCTCCAGCCAAAGATCAGGTAAGGGGTCCACTAGTGGACAGAAAACTTTAAGGCTGTAGTTATGCTACTCCATCCAGAAAGATGGAAAAAGTACAACCCATCCCACAGTAGACAAATTTCCTCATGCCCACTCCTTAGCCGTAAGAAATCACTCTCCTTGCCAGGTGTGGTGGTACACGCCTGTCATCCCAATACTTGGGAGGCTGAGGCAGGAGGACTGCCATGAGTTTGAGGACAGCCTGGGCTACATAGTGAGTTCAAGGCCAGCCTGAACTACACAGCAAGACCCTGTCTCAAAAAAACAAAAAACAAAAACCACTCTCCTCACGGCCCAGATGATGTCAGAGAAGGCCAAGGGAGCACAAGGACGTCCATCCCACCTGGCACTTACTCTGAGGTACACAGACAGAGATACTAAACTTTCACTCCTATTTTTAAAAACTTCAACAAACCGAGTTTAAAGATCTAAATGGCTTTTATTTGGTTGGTAGGGGGTTTTTTTTGGTACCGGGGATCATGAGTCAGGCAGCATCCCGCACTTCAATGGACTGAGCAGTGGTTTGCTTTACAGACAGAAATGGCTGAAGGAACAAAAAAGCAGCTGGTCATCTCAAAATTACTTTCATTATAGGGCTGAAACAAAAGGGACTTCCTTATGGCAGCTCAGGCTGATTGGGGCCCTATGGATTGGCTGCTGTGAATGTGCTGGGGTTTTGGGGGAAAAGTATCCTGTTTTATGTTCAGTTTGATTACACAGCACTAGCACAAGTGACTACATTCTGGTTTAGATGGCTGGGGCCTAGTGCAGGAGCTTAGTCCCCATGGCCTCCAAAAATTGTACTCAACACTCTCAACCAGTGGCACTAAGGTATGCTTGCCCATTCCTACCAGTTCAGAGGAAGTCAACGGAGAAGCAGAAACTCCAGTCACCTTCCATTGGTAATAACCCCTCAAGCAACCTCTGCGGAGGCCATGAAGGAACCACAATAACCACGCCCTCTGGTTCCCCTAAGGAACCATAATAACCAGGCCCTCTTCCCCTACCAGCCAAGCTATTATCAGCAGGGACTAGTGAGAGCCCACCTGGGCCCAGCAATAACAGGGGACTCTCCCCTACCAGGTGTCAGAGGTAGCTATGTGGGAAACCAGGCCCTTTACCCCATCTAGCATTAACAAGGCAGCATCCTCCATATTTTCCACCAGCTACCTAACTGGTACCAGAGGAAACCTGATAAAGAGGATTTAAATAAGGTCCAGAGTCCCACGATACCCAAATGTCCAGGATGTATCAAAAAATCATTCATTATACCAAAATTTAGGAAAAACTCAACTTGAATGAGAGTCAGATGTTAACATCAAAATTACATAGATAATGAAATTTTATGACCTGAGTTTTAAACATCCACTATAGAAATGTTTCAATGTTTCATGAACATGTGAAACAAATGAAAAGATAATTTCAGCAAAGACAGCTAACACAAAGAAGAATCAACTGGAATTTTTAAACTAAAAAACAATGGATTTGTTCAACAGCATGGAGACAGAAGGAAAAAAAAAGTGAACCTGAAGACAGAACAGAAATTCCCCAATAATAAATGAATTTCAAACAAATGTACAGAAACTTAGGAACCAGAGTGACCACAATAGAAGATTTACAAGGTGTCATGAAGGACACAGAAGAGATGTCAGAGGCTCAAAAAGTATTCAAACAGCAAAAAACTTCTCAGATTTTACAAAGACAAACTTATGGACTCAAGCTAAGTGAACCCCAAATTGGATGAGTATAAAGAAACCCATGCAAATCCCGTAATAATCAAACTATTGAAAACTAAAGAACAAGAAAAAAGCTTTCAAGTAATGAGAAAGAAATGACATCCTCTCTAAAGAGGGAAAATGATTCAACTGACATCAGAGTTCTCATCAGAAACCAGGTAGCCAGAAAGAAGTAGAATATTTTTAAAGTAAAGAATTGTCAACCCCAAATTCAATATGCCTGAAACCACAGACAGTACTTAACCCTATGTATTCCAATTTTTACCTATACATACATACCTATTATATAATTTATGAATTAGGCATAGTAAGAGATTAAAAACAACAATAAAACAGAACAACTGCCAACCATATACTTGTAATAAAATTTGGGACCATTATAAAGTAAAATAAGAGTTACAATACTTAAACACAGTACTGCAATACTGAATCAACACCACAGTAGTCCTGTTGAGACAACTTCAACGGTACAGAAAAAGCAGCTAAGTTTACTGAAGTTTAAAGGGCAAAGTTAGGCACAGAATGAGCAAGCTTATGCCAGTGAAAAGGAAAATGTACAGGCAGGTGTTCAATGGGTTGGGCTTAAGGATTTGAAATGGTCAGTCTTTCAGAGCATGACTGACAGCACAGCATAAAGGGTGCTGAGTTAGTTCACCTGTATCCACTGCACTTGTCCTTTCCCAGCTCTGCCTCCAGGCAGTAGGCCCCAGGACCCAGGATAAAGGTCTGGGGATTTGGCCCTGGGAGATTTGCCCCTGGGGTGGTCAGGTTCAGGTGAGTGGAGGGTAGTATCCTATAGATCCAGTTGTACTATCTATATTACCTGTGAAGTGAACATAGCCACAACCAGTACCTAGGGAAAGAAGTCTCTACATTCCAGAGGACTGACACTTCTGACTCTTACAATGAGACACAGGCCTCAGAAAATCCTTTTTATCCCTCCTGCAGCATCAGTAGACCAGTAACAACCCAATGGCACCACGTGAAAAAGGAAACTGAAAGCCGGGGATTTAGCTCAGTGGTTCCGCTGCCTGCCTAGCAAGCACGAGGTCTCGAGTTCGATCCCCGGTACCAAAAAGAAAAAAAAAAAAAAGGAAACTGAAGATCATAACATTGTCAATTTGAACTACAGACCACAAAAGTAGGCTTACATGCCAAAATAAGATATACATAGGACTTAAATTTTACTAACACAATATACAAAATTCCCAGGATACAATCAAAACCATGTTACAGCAAGAACCAGATCATTCAATTCAAATTAGAAAAGCCAATCAACTGACATTAATATTAAAATAGCTCAGATGATGGAATTACATAAAAAGTATTTTAGGGCCGGGGATTTAGCTCAGTGGTGCCGCCGCCTGCCTCGCAAGCGCAAGGTCCCGAGTTCGATCCCCAGTACCAAAAAAAAAAAAAAAAGAAAGTATTTTAAAGCAGCAGACAAAAAATGCTTTAGCAATCAATTACAAATTCTTCTGGAATAAACAGAAATTATAAGACTGAAAAATACAACAGAAAAAAAAATACCAAATGGGTTCAGTAATAATAAAGTCATGATGGAGTATAGAATCAGCGAACTTGAGAGCAAACGAATAAAACTTACACAATCTGAAAAACACAAAGAAAAAAGACTAGGGGAAAAAAGGGACTAACAGAATTATTGTATATGACATTAATGTAAGATCCAGTGTTCACATTATGGATATGAACAGATGATGAAGAGCAAGTAGAAACAAAAGTATTGTTTTAGAAATAATCGTTAAAATCTCCCTAAGTTCGGTGAAAGACAAAAGCCAAGAGTCAAAAAAGTTAATAAACACTAAAAAAGATAAACTCAAAGACATCTATGCCAAGACTCATCAAAATTATTCCAAAAACCAAAGACAAAGAAAAAGCTTGAAAAGCAGCTAGAGATAAATGAATACAGTACCTACAAAGTACTGAAAACCAACTTGGGTGGCAGTGGATTCCTCATCAGTGTATTCATGAGGCAAAAAGGGAATGACAGATTTTTCCAAGGGCTAAGAACTGGCAACCAGGAATTCTAATCCAACAAAACTCCCATTAGGTATTAAGAGAAAATGAAGGCATTACTATATGATAGAAATTTAAAGATTAGTTATAGAAAGTTCTTTATAAAGAAGGGAAACAGAATTCTGGAATATCGAGAAGGAAGAACAATACAAAAGGGAAATATAGGTATATGCAAGAAACTATCCTTATAATCATGAGTTTTACCAATATTTGATGACTGATCAGAAATTCTAACACCATCTGATCCTCAGAACATGGCATTTAAAGTGTGAGTCCTAAATGGAAAAAAAGGCTTCCAGGCTTCATTGGAAACAGTAAAATCCTGATACCAACACACTGGAACAACCAGATCAAACACTTGAAAACTATACACAGACGCTCAAAACACTCTACAGATAACCAGTGTTCAAGTAACTGCCCCTACCACCAAAGGCAAGAGAAGAGAAATATGGGAAAGAGAATCTGAAGAAACAAAACAATAAAATGCCACACTAAAGTTCTTATATACCAATAAGTACCTTAAATTTAAATGTCACCAATCAAATGACAGCTTGGCAGAGTAGATTAAAATCACAACCCAAGGAGAAACCACTTCAAATTCTACAACACAGATAAGCTGTAAACTAACACTATGCAAACCTAAATTAAAAAAATTTTAAAAAGCGTAAGTGGTAAAACTTCAGAGTTAAGAAAATTATCACAAAGTGATAGTATATTAAAAAAAGGACAACCCACCTAGAAGACACCAGATTTGAATGTGTATTCACCATTAGACAGAGCTTCAAAATACATAAAGCAAAACTGGTAAGACTCAAAATGCGATAGAAACTATTTTGAAATGCGAGGCATATTTCCAAATAATCATCTCCTAAAATTAACTATTTATAAAGAATTACTAAAGCAATTACTCTTATAGCTAACATCAAAGAGAAAAGGAGAAATTGTAGCTCTGGAAACTCCACTTCCTCACAGACATTCTGAAAACGGGCACGGTGCATATAGGTTTTCCTGTAATCTTCAACGTTCCCATAAGAAAAAATATAACTCGCCTTTTTACAGATGAAGAATTTTGGGGGTCAGAGTTTAAATTAATTGCCTAAAATCAGTTAAGTAAATGGGTCAACATCTAATTCAGCTCTTTAACAGTACATGCTGTGATCTCTTATACAGCATTGGTCTCTCAGACACCCAAAATTTATTTGAAAACCATTATTTGAAAACTCAGATTCTGAATCAATGGGATATTGAGTGAAAACTGTATTTTTCACTCCGTGTATTGCTATGATACTTTTAAAAGTTTCCAACAGTATTCTTTAAAGTTTCTTTTTAAACAGAACAGTTTTATATTCTTTGGGTGAGACAGGTTAAATATGAGCTAAATTCAACTGCTGGCCTAGGTAGGGTATGAGACTTCCATTTTAAACCAAAGGTCTGAACATCTTAATTCAACCACTAGACTGTGGCCCCACTAAACAATTTAACCTTTCTGAATCTCCAACTCCAATTCGTAAAAGCAACATTACTTGCCAACAAAAAGTACTTTCTATATACATGTCTAAATTAAAAGTGGATTTAACAGGCAAATCGAAATGTGTCACCTACATTTCACATCTGTGACAATTTGTGACACTGAATAAGGTATGTTTTTAGCACTGTAATTAAGTTTCACCCGTCCTCTCAGTTAACAAGGTCACACGGGTAAGTTTGGGGGCCAACTGTGAGCTATCAGTGAGGCGACACTGGAGTCACCTCCTCATTAGAGGAGAAGGGTGACCCACGGCCGGCCCTCGCTCGATCCGGAGTCACCTGCTCAGCCCAGGCGCCCGGCTCCTAGGCGCTCAGCGGGCCTCGCGGGCGACGCCTGGGCGTCCCCGGAGGTGTCGAGCGGCCCGCCCGCCGTTACCTTCCGCGCCGGTCGGCCCCCGGCCCGGGCCCCTCGGCGCTGTAGTAGGCCGCGCGTTTGTGGCTGACTGCGGCCGCCGCCGTAGCGCTGCGCACCGGGTACAGAGGGATCTGGTCCGCCATGTTCGGCCGTCCCTACCCGCTCTTTTCAACTCGGCGTCTCCCCCAACCCTCTCCCCTCAGCCCCAGCCCGACTGAGGAGCCGCCCGCATGCCTCCCGGCCCCAGCGGGGTCGCTGCCGGATGGCGTCAAGGAGAGGCAGAAAACGGAGGGCGTGGCCAAGCAGGTCCCGCCCATCTCCAGTGTCCAAAGACATCATGGCGAAAGCTCGCTACAGGCGTCCATAGGCCCCGCCCCCGGCACGCCAGGGTTGATAGCGTCACTGAGCGGTGGGGCTTGCCCGGCTGATACCCTGTACCGGAGGTCCAGCTGCTTCGAAAGGCCGCTCCGCAGTCTTCCGGAAGCCGGCTGATGGTCTGGCTTACCACGGTCGGGTCTCGGCAAACTCGCGGAGACACCCATTGGGTCAGCAAACCACTTCCCCGCCGGCCTCCCGCCTTTGGGAGTCCCTGAGCTCCCCGCACCTCTACGTCGACACCTGCAGGGTTCCCTTCTAACTGTGGAGGCCGGCCAAGCGCCAACGCGGATTCCGGGCGAAAATTCAGTCCTCGCTCCTTGCTCCCTCAGAGTTTGAGTTCCTACTTAATTCATTTCTTAGTCCCGTCTCTCTCCAAACTTGTTTAGATTCCTCCTACGCTTAAAAAATGGCTAAATTTTATTCCCTTAAATTACTTCGAAAGAGAAGTAACAATTTATAGTTCAGAATTTTGATTTAAGTTATTTCTGCTTTTTAAATTTGAGATTTACTTTTGGCCAGGTATGCCGTAAAGTTTTTAAACTTTATATATAGCGTAATTAGGTTTTGTATTCCAAGATCAAGAACGCTAAGGGTATGATGATGTTCTAAACTCTACCCCAGTATCCATGATCTCTGTAATGTTCCCAGCGATCTTGGAGAGGGATGTGGTCTTTGAGGCATTAGGTCCCCTGGCGCTCCTCAGGACACTACTAGGGTTCTCTAGGCAAACAGAAACAGTAGGAGATTATCTGTAGAGTGGTATATGAACATCTGTGTGAGGAATTTATTGTTAAAATACTAGCTTATGTGATTATGGAGGCTGAGAATTTCCACAATCTGCGGGCTACTAGCTGTAGACTCAGGAAAACCCATGGCGTAGGTTCCAGTCTAGGTCTGAAAGCATAGAACCAGGCCAAGGCAGGAAAAATGAATGTCCATCCAAAACAATTACACCCTTTTCGGCTGTCAATGGATTGGATGATGCCCGCCCATGTTGGGGGGAGGTGTCGTCATCTGCTTTATTCAGTCCACCAACTCCAATTCTAATCTCTTCGCGAAACACCCTCGACAATCAAATGGAGAAATAATGTTTACCAGCTAGGTAACGCCACTAGGCATTCCATGGCCTAGTGAAATTGACACACAGCCTTCAGATTCCTACTATTTATAATAAAGCCTCCAGAAACCCTCATTATTCAGGAAAAGAGTTACTCACAGAACATCTGCCATCCCTAACATTGAACAATTATTTTGGAAAATCCTCACTTGTCCCCTTCAACCAAGGATGGTCAGGTATACCTGAAGACTCATTGAAACAGCTCCCACACTTCCAAAGCTCCCCACTTAATGGAATGCTTGTCAGAGTATCCTATTTTTACTCCATAAAATTTAACTTACTGTCACCCTTGAACTCCTGCTGAAAGTGAGAGTAGGTGAGTAGGTGGGTTCCCTTGCTCCGAGTTTATAAATACCATTTAGATACTGTTCCAGAGTTGCCTTTAACAATTTATTTGTTGCAATAACCATATCTTTATTTCAAAAATTCATCTGCTCATTTTCTCATATATTTTATTTCATTTCTGCCTGCTTTGTCTCATAATTTCATTTGTTTGGAAGGGAACCATTTTGATTGTTGATCTTGTGTTCTCTTTTTTTTTGGTACCGGGGATCGAACTTGGGTCCTTGTGCTTGCGGAGCAGGCAGTGGCACTACTGAGCTAAATCCCCAGCCCCTGATTGTTGATCTTAATATGGGTGTTGGCATTAGATTTCTTCATACGTCCTGGAATTTAGGTTTGCAGAGACATTTTAAATGGCAGACTGAGAAGGGCTCTCCATTATTCTTTTCATCATTCTCAGGCTCATCCTTCATCTCCTTCTTCCCTGTCCTTACTCCTTATTCGGTAATGTCACTGTTATTTGCACCTGCGTTTCAGAATACAATTCTACTGTGAAATTTCAAGAACCCCAAGGACAGGCATAAAATGGCAAATCCAGAATTTGCAGGAAGCTGATTCATTTGCTACCCATAGGCCCACAGCCTGCAAAAAGGCCCTAGGCAACAGTCAAGAAGCAGGGTATTTGCTGGTTGGTTGGTTGGTTAATGTATTCATCTGTTTTCTGTTACTATCATGAAATATCCATTGCTGGGTAACTTTATTTTTTAAAGAGAGGATTTATTTAACTCATGGTTTTGAAAATTCAAGGACTTCCTTCTGATGATGATCTTGCTGACAGTCCGGAGGTGGTATAGGACATACATGGCAAGGATAAGGAGTGTGCATATGTGTCTGTGTTCTAATCTCTCTCCTTATAAAGCCAAAAATACTCAGTTGTGGGTACTCCATCCTGATGCCTTTAACCCTAATGACCTCCCCAAGGCCCCACTTCCTTTTTAGTTTTAAATTTTTTATTTGTACTACTATATGTTTGCAGTACATAATGATTATATTCATTGTGGGGTATTGGTACATGCACGTAACACATCTCAATTCCTTTTTTAGCCATTCCCTTGGATGGCCCCCTGTTTTTGCCAACATCAGATTCAATTATTTATAAGCACTTACAAAGTAAATTATTGTACAGATTAACAGCCAGACTAACAAGCCAAAAAACATACAGAACACATAAGACAATTATGCTAAGTCAAGGTACACTTTTAGATACATTGTTGTCCATGCTAGATTACAATAACTTTTCTTTTTGCCTATTCTGTCTTTTGCACTATAGTTGTTGAGTTTCTCATATAAGAGAAATCATGTGATACTTAAGCTTGTATGTCTGATTTACTTAAAATTACAGCCTCAAGGTGCATCCATTTTCCTACAAATGACTCACATTTATCCTGTGTTATGGCAGAGTAGTATGCCACTGTGTAAAAAACACCACATTTTTTATCCATTGATCTGTTGATGAATACATAGACTGCTTCCAAGAGTTAGCTATTATGAGTTGTGCTGCTATAAACATGGGTATGCATGAACTATAATGTTTTGGATTTTCTTTCTTGCTTCCTTCCTTCCTTCCTTTCTCTCCTTTTTACTTTTTTTTTATTAAATTCTTTTATTGGTACATTGTAGGTATACAACACAATTACATTTCTCATTGGGAATTGTACCTTTACATAATGCA
>NW_004624806.1:1354552-1367735 GCF_000247695.1 Heterocephalus glaber
TCTGGGCCGGGAACAGTGGGACTCAGTACCTTGGTCTGGTGGTCTGGTGTCCTCTGTGCCTTGGTAATGTGGAATCAGGTGGCTGCCTGTCTGCAGTGGGGTGATTCGGTGTCTTCCGCGTGACTCAGGACCTCGGTAGGGCGTACACAGAGTGTGGGCAGACCTGCCTGTCTGCAGCGGGCTGATTCGGCGTCTTCTGCGTGACTCCTCTCTCCTTTTTTTCTTTCTTTCTCTCCTTCTTTCTTTCTTTTTACCGGAGATTGGACTCAGCAGGTGGTGGCACCACTGAGCTAAATCCTGGCCCCTGTTGCCCATTTTTTGATTGGGTCTTCAAATTTGGAAGGACTAATTTTTTGTTGTTGTTCTTTATATATTCTACGTATTAATCCTTTGAGGAGTAGCTGGCAAAAACATATTCGCATTCTGAAGTTTGTCTCTTCACTCTGTTGGTGGTTTCCTTTGTCATACAGAAGCTTTTCAATTTGATGTTACCCTGTATGTTGATTCTTGGTGTTATTTGTTGTGCAACTGGGGTTCTGTTCAGAAAGTCCTTGCCTGTACTTATGTCTTCAGAATTTTACCTATTTTGTCTTCCAGCAGATGATGTGTTTCTGTTTTAATATTTAGATATTTGATCTATTTCGATTTTAGTTTAGTGTATGGTGATACAGTCTAGGTTCAGTCTTTGGCATGTGGATAACCAGGTTTCTCAACACCATTTGTTAAAGAGGCTATCCTTCTCCAGCAAAAGTATTTGGCCCTTTTGTCGAAGATAAGGTAGCTGAATGTGGCTGGAGTTGTTTCTGCATCCTCTATTCTGCTCCATTGATCCACAAGTCTAGGTCTGTGAGGAATGCTATTGGTATTTTGACTGGAATTGCATTAAATCTGTATGGTTTTGGAATTATGGCCTTTTCTTTTCTTTTCTCTTTTGGTACCAGAAACTCGGGACCTTGCTTTTGCCAGGTAGATGTGGCACCCCTGAGCTAAATCCCTGGGCTGGCCATTTTTTTACTGTACTGGTTCTGCCTATCCAAGATCAGGAAATATCTTTCCATTGTCTGATATCCTCTTCAATCTCCTTTTCTCAGAGTACTATAATGTAGTTTTCATTGTAGAGGTCTCTTCCTCTGATAGGTTAATTCCTGTATTTCATTTTTCTTGATGCTATTGTGAAAGGTATTATTTCCCTGATTTCTCTCTCCGTGAGTTTCTTATTGATGTACAGGAACATTGTTGATTTTTGAGTATTAACTTTGTGTTCTGCTATGCTACTGAATTTGGTTAGTAATTCTAGGAGTATCTTGGTGGAGTTTGGGAGTCTTCTATGTAGAGGATCCTGTCATCGGCAAATAATGATAATTTAACTTCTCCCTTTCCTATCCATATCCCTTTCATTTCTTTCCCTTGTCTAATTGCTCTGGCTAATATTTTGAGAATTATATTGAACAGGAGTGGTGACAGTGAACATCCTTGTCTTGTTCATGATTTTAGAATAAAAGCTTTCAGCTCTCTCCATTTAGTATGATGTTGGCTGTTGTTTTGTCATAAATGGCTTTTATCAGATTGAGATAAAGACTTTCTATTCCTATTTTCTTCAGGGTTTTTTAAAATCATGAATGTATGTTGGATTTTGTTAAATGCTTTTTCCTCATCTATTAAGATGATCATGTGATTTTTGTCCTTGCTTCTGTTTATGTGTTGTATTATAGTTATTGATTTGCATATGTTGAACCATGCCCGCATCCTTAGAATGAAGTCTACTTGGTCATGATGTATGATTTCTTTTTATGATTTGCTGCATTCTGTCTGCCAGTATCTTACTGAGAAATTTTGTATCTATGTTCATTAAAGAGATTGGCCTGTTAGTTCTCTTTTCTGGTTGGGTCCTTTTCTGGTTTTGGAGTCACAGTAATGCTTGCTTCCAGGAATGACTTGGGGAGTACTGCTTCCCCCCTTTCAATTTCATTAAAGAGTTTGAGAAGTATTGGCATTAGATCTTCTCTAAAATGCTTATAGAACTCAGCTGGGAATCCATAGGGCCCTGGGATTTTCTTGGTAGTTTTTTTGTTTGGTTTGGTTTGGTTTGGTTTGGTACCGGAGATTGAACTCGGGTCCTTACGCTTGCATAGCAGGCAGCAAAACCACTGAGCTAAATCACCGGCCTCTTGGTAGTTTTTTTATTCTTCAATTTCATTGACTGATATTGGATTATTCAAGAGTTTTATATCTTCTTGGTTCAGCTTTTGCAGTTCATATGTATCAAGGAATCTATCTATTTTTTCTGAATGTTCCCTTTGATTAGAGTATAGTTTCTCAAAGTAGTTACTGGTGATCTCCAGAATCTTGGCAAAATCCATTGTGACTTTGCCTTTTTCATTTCTAATTGGATGGATTTGGGTCTTTCCTTTCCTTTCTTTGGTAGGATTGGCTAAGGATTTATCTATTTTGTTTAATCTTTCAAAGAACTGATTCATTCATTCTTTATATTTTTTAGTTTCAATTTCATTAATTTCTGCTCTGATCTTTATAATTTCCTTCCTCGTACTAGCTTTGGGTTTGAATTTTTCTTGTTTTTCTAGGACCCTTGAGGTGCATCTTTAGGTTCTTTGTTTGAGCTTCCTCATTTTTCTGATGTAGGAATTCAGCACTATAAACTTTCCTCTTAGGACTGCTTTAATTGGATTCAGTAAGTTCCAGTATGTCATACTGGCATTATTGTTTGATAACAGGAACTGTCTAAATAATTCTTTAATTTCATCTGTGGCCCATTGATTATTCGAGATGGTATTATGTAATTTCCATGTGTTTGCATAGTTTGTTTGGTGTCTTTTATCATTGATTTCTAGTTTCTGGGCACTATGATCTGATAATGTTCATGGGATAATTTAGATATTTTTGCATTTACTTAAGCATGCTTTATGGGCTAGTATGTGGTCTATTTTGGAGACAGTTCCATGTGCTGCTGAAAAGAATGTGTATTCCATTGTTGGATGGAACACCATAAATTTCTAATAAGTCCATTTGTTCAAAGCTTTGGTTTAGCTCTTATATTTCTTTGTTGATTTTTTTGTCTCGCTTGTGGCACTTGGTAGAGTTTCTTCCCCATTACAGTTGTATTAGTGTTTATCTGATTTTTTATGTCCATTAATGTTTGTTTTATGAAGTTGTGTACACCTTATTTATAATTGTTTTCTCTTCCCATTGAATTGTTCCCTTAACCAATATATAGTGATCTTTTTTTGTCTCTTCTGATTAGTCTTGGCTTGAAATCCACTTTGTCTGAAATTAGGAACTGCAGTTTTTTCTGGGATTCTGGCGCATGGAATATTGTTTTCCAACCTTCAATTTTTAATGTGTTTCTTTTTAAATTAAATGTGTTTCTTGTATACTGCATATCAGTGGACTTTGTTTTTTGATCCTTTCTGCCAACCTGTGTCATCTGGTTGGGGAATTGAGACCATACACATTGACAGTCATTACTGAGAGGTATTGACTGATACCCGTCATTGCATTATTTTCCTGTTGCTGATTTCCTTGTTTTTCTTCTGTTTAGCTGTTCATCTCACCAGGTGTATTTATTCTTTTTGACTTATTGGCACTTTTGGCTTCACTGTCTCCTTTTAGGATATCTTTGAGAATTTTTTTAAACACCTATTTGGTGTTCATGAATTTCTTGAGGTGCTCTTTGTTGTAGCAATACCTTAGTTCTCCATCAATTTTGAAGGAAAATTGTGCATGATACATAAGTCAGAACTGGAAGCTGTTATCTATTAGGGCTTGAAACACTTTATGCCAAGTCCTCCTGGCCATTACATTTTGTGTAAAGAAGTCCACTGTGATTCTAATGGATTTACCCTTTTTCTAACCGCTGTTCTTTTGTTTTGTTTTGTTTTTTGAGACAGGGTCTCATTTTTGTAGTGCAGGCTGGCCTTGAACTTACTATGTAGCCCAGGCTGCCCTGGAACTCATGGCAACCCTTCTGCCTCAGCCTCCTGAGTGCTGGTATTATGGGCATGAGCCACCACCTCCAGCACTAACAGCTCTTAATATATTGTCCCTGTGATGGACTTCTGGTACTTTGAGTATAACGTTGTGTGGAGAGGCTCTTTTTTGGTTGTGGCTATTTGGGGTTGCATATGCCTCACTTATCTGTATGTTTTTTCTTTCCCTATATTTGAGACATTTTCTGACATTACAGTGGTACCTTGGTTCACAAACTTAATTTGTTCCACAATTTTGGAAAAGATGTCCACGTTTGTGTTTGTGTGAGATGCATGGCTGCAGTCGTGTTTGTCAACCTATGTAGGGCTGGGGATTTAGCTCAGTGGTTCCACCGCCTGCCTCACAAGTGCAAGATCCTGAGTTCAATTCCCAGTACCAAAAAAACAAAAAACCCCAAACGTATGTAGAGTTTACAAACAGAAACAAAATATTGCCAGACACTTTTGTTTGTGAACTAAATTGTTTGCAAACAAAAACATTGATGAAGTGAGGTACCTCTGTATTTATGTGAACAGGTTTTTTATGCCATTTGTGTTGTTTTCTGATTTTTCTCTAACCCTATTTATTATTAGGTTAGTCTTCTTCCTGTCATCTAGCAGCTGTTGGACCCATTTTTCATGTTCTCTTGTTTTTAAGGTGTCTTAGAGTAGTTGGTCTTTCAAGGCATCATTGTCTTCTAGTTTTGAAATCCTGTCCTCACATTGGTTGCTTCTGCTGCTCATACTTTCAATATGATTTTTAATCTTCTAGATTTCTGATTGAAACCTTTTCATGGACTCTAATTCTTTGGTAAACTGGTCATTCATGTTTTGTATTATTTTACTTAGCTCAACTAACTTTCTGTTGGTGTCTTCTGAAAGTTCTTACCTCTTTTTGGTTATTACTTCCATTATCTGTTCAGTTATAGCTTCTCTGATCCCACTGAGTGCTTTGATCTGTTTTCTAACCTCCTCTGTTATCCATTTGAGTAATCTGGGTGTGTGTTTTATGATACTTTCCCCTCAGTGCCCTCTAGATTAGCTTCACGGAAGTTGGGAGTTTGGGGAAGCATTTTGTTGCCTTGTTTTCTTGTGTTTCTATTGGGTTGTTTATTTTGTTTTGAGGTTTGTGGGTGTTTATAGTCAAAAGACTTTGTTGCTAGTATAGAGATCTCTTTAGTTGCTTTTCAGTGATGTACTTTGGGTTTGGAAAAATGTAATCCTTTGCTACAACCTGAAGATCCCACCACCTTGGTTAATTTGGGAGGAGAGGATACAGTTTAATTAGTCCAACAACCAAGTTCTCTGGGAGTGTATTCTAGTATTGCTAAGTCACAAAGGTAATATGAATGTTGGCTTACTGAGAAATAGCAACACTTATGCGACCCTGTTAATATCAAGTGAATCATCAACAGTAGTATTATCCAAGCAAATTAAATATTAACATAGCATAAGAAACAGTTATGTACCACCCTTAATCCTAGAGAAGAAATCCACAATTATAATGCATTCATTAAGACAGTCCAGGTATTGACCCACAGTTAATATATACTAAATTTGACAACTATACCTCCACTAGCAATAGAAAAGAATTCAACAGTAATCTTACAAAGCTATCTTGCTATCAAGAGATTAACAAAGTTTTATGGTTACGTTATTAAAGATATAGGATTTGGGACTGGGAGAATGCAAGAGGAAAACTTTGAAGCAAACTCTATGGTATGAGAAAGAGGAGAGAGAAGTGGTACAAAGGATTTTATCAAGGAGTAGCGGGATGTTTATAGGGTTAGAGAAAGGTAAGATTTTTAAAATAGATGAGAAATAGAATATGAAGAGAGAAAAGAAGATAGTATATAAAAAGTAAAAATAAGCAAGAAAAAACAAAAGGGAAAAATTTAAAGGGAGATGAGAAAAAATAAAGAAAAAAAGAAGTAAGAAAGAGATAAGATTCAAGGAAGAAATACAAAGGAAAATTCCTCAAGCCTCATTAAGCTGGTGAAGAAAAAAGGAAGAAAGGAAAGATTAAAAAAAGAAAACAAAACAGTAGAAACTAAACAACACACACATTCACACACACATACACAACAAAACAAAAAAACTAAAAACGAAAATTTTCTGGATTTTCTAACGTGATTTTCTTCTGGGACTACAATTCTGAGGTAGTGTCCAAGTCAAGATGTGTCCCTGCTCACACTGGTAGATAAAGAAGGCAGTCAGACCCAAGATCCGTGCTGGATGCAGCCACCACCAAGCTGTAGGACTAGGGCAAGAGTGCCAATTCTACAACTTTCAAATCCAGAGCAATTCAGGGTGAGCCTGTCCTCTGGCCATGGGAGTGGGACCTGTGTTCTTCATCCCCACTTTTGAGTGCCTATGTTTCCTGGTTTCCTGAGCATTCTGTGGTATACACTGGGTTGTTCCTCACCTTTCCTTACTGCTCGACTGAAAGTCAGTTTTTGCAATACTGCTGAGCTGAGTCATCTCCACTTATGACCTACTCTGTGTTTTCCAAAACTCTGTTGCTCTTTGTCCTCTTCCATTCTCCTCTCCTTGCCCTTCATCAATCCCTTTAATACTCCTTTGTGTTGGTCTTATGGAGGGATGGAGGGTGCTACCCCCATCCAACACACCATCTTCAATACCCCAGACAATTCACACTGTCTCACCAGCCTGAGCCAAAAATAAGCAAGTGAGCAACAAACCTAAACATTCAGAACAAGTAAGTAAAATGAGTATTTTGAGGTTCAATGATGTGCACAGACCCATATGGTGCAAAATAAAAATGTACACACAGTGCTTTGAGGAGTAAAAATGCATGCACATTACATGAATAAAAATGCATACACAGTATTAGAGGAATAAAAATGCACACAAAGTATTTGAATTAAAATGAACACACAGTACTTGAGAAATCAAAATGCATGCACAGTGCCTGAGGAATAAAAATGTATACACAGTGCTTGCTAGACACCATAAATATGTCCTGCTGTTGTGATATTACTCACAATATTCACTCACCTGTAGTAGGATTTACACATGATTGAACATTTCCACAATTCTGGTAGAATCATCACAAGAAATCTGTTTACAAGAGAACTGAGTAAACTGTGAAGCCATTGTGGAAATTAGTCTGATATTTCTGCAAAAAATTAAACATGGAGTTACCATTTGACTCATAAATTCTATCCCTAGATCTTTACTCAAGTGAAAATCCACACAAAAACTTGCACATGAATGTTCATAGCAGCATTACTCATAATAATTAAAAGGTGGAAGTAGCCCAAATGTCTATCAGCTGCTGAATGGATAAATAAATTGTGATATATCCATACAGTGGAATATTATTTGGTTATATTATTTATTATAATATAATATTATTTATAATATTATTATAAAAATAAATCAAATGCTGACACATGTCTGAAAATATGCTACATGAAAGAAGCCAATCACAAAAGGCTCACATTGTAGGAGTCTAGATATAAGAAATGTCCAGAAGAAGAAAACCCACATAGACAAAAAGTAAGTTAGTGGTTGCTAGGGCTGGGGAGTGGGGACCAAGATACTAGGGTGATTGATGAAGGTTACAGGCTTCTTTTGGGAGTGACGCAATGTCCTAAACCGGAGTGTGGAGATAATTGCACAACTCTGTATAAATATGAAAACCACTGCATTGTCCACTTTAAATGGGTGAACTGTTTGGCATGAGACTTATGTCTCAATGAAGTTGTTACTAAAGAACAAAGACAAAAAGACCTGCAGAGATAAGAAGAGAAGGAAATGATTGCTACAAGCTTAGCCCAGAAAGAAAGACCTTGTTCTTTACGACCTCCAGCACAAGGAGTCTGTGACTGTGACACAGCCACAGCCCAACCTTCACTGGTTCCATGCTTAAATTGTGAAGAGAGCAGAAGGACATAGGTCAAAACCAAAGCGAGGACTTTTGTCTCTGCCGTGACAGAATGCCATGACTTCCTTGGCTCGCCTGGCCCAAGCACAGCTGCCCCAGCTGGAATCCATTTGAAGTAGCCTTGTCCTTTGGGCAGATATCTGAAACACAGGAAGGAACTCTGCATAACAGGCACTGGGCCTGACTGATCCTGCCAGTGGGTTCTAGAGGAACTGTGTCCAGGTAAGAACTGCTATGTTACTGCCCAGAAGATTCCTGCCAACACCAACATAATATTTTTCCATTCCATCCCATTGGCTCACAGAATGAGACCACTGATTTGCCTGTGAACTGGAAGAGGCCTGATGAAGTTCCTGCACATGTTACAATCCCTGGCATCATCTGGGTTTTAATCTGACTTAGTTCAAAAGTCAGTGACCCAGACCATCACAGCAGGCCTGCCTGGCAGGTGAAGTTCTTTCTAATGTGTTCCTCAAAGCTGTGAAGAAAACCAAGGGAAGAGTCAGTCCCTCCCAGTACCACAAGGAAGGGCAAAGTCGCAGCAACAAGGCACTGCCAAAGCATGGAGAAACAGCAGGAGGCCATGTGACTAGCCCAATTGCCCAGTCCCCACCAATGTGACAGCACACTTCATCTTCCGTGCTTCAGAAGTTACGCCAGGCACCACGTCCTGACACAAAGCTGTGAAACACAGCAGGAACCCAAGGTTCTGACCCACTTTCCCTAACACACAGCTCCTGCCTCACCTGTCATTTTTCACCACCACAGCCACAGCAAATGCACCTACCAACCTCCCATGGTTTGACACAAACATGACTATGAAGACAGTCCCCGTTCCAGTGTGAGTGTGTGTGGCCCTGCCTGGGTCCTTGTCTTCTCCTCTTGCCATATGATGTCTTGTGATGTGCCTCACCTCCCCTGGAAACCTATCAGATAGATTTGGACTCTTTGGGATATTTTTGCCCTGAGAGTGTCACGAAAGGCTTGTCCTGTAGCCAGAGTAGATAGAAGAGACAAATGCGGCTGAGGATCCACCATGAGGGGCTGCCCCTAGGTGGGGGATTCTGCCTAGGGCAGGGCAGTGGAGCGCACCTGTGCCTGTCTCTCATGCACGTCTCAGTCTTGCTGAAGATGATGCATATCCCTGACGTTTAGTCATCAGACTCTACAGGGTTTTCTTACTATAATTTTATGAAAAAGTGAGACTCATAGACCAACTTCAGGCTTCAATGGCTCTAAGAAATCATACTCCAAGGTTGCAGCAGATGCAGGTGGGCAGAAGTGGAGTCGCAGTCACAGGAAGAAGAATCTAAGTCCTGCCTCTGTAAGTGTGTGTCAAAAACATATAGTACACTTTAAGTGTGCAGTATAGTCATGTTAACTGTAGTTACATAGTTGTGGAATAGGTCTATCTCTACAACTTTCTCATCTTGCAGTACTGAAACTCTGCACCCTTTAGACAACATCTCCCCTTTTCCACTCTGTTTCTAATCCTCTGTGCCTCTGGCCTTGAGATTGGCTTGCAAACTAGCTGGCTGTGCACAAGTTCCTTATGAGTTATGTAGCCCACCTATAAAGCAGCCCATCGCAGAGCCCTGACCTGTGGAGTAGGTGAGGATAGGTGGCCTGCTCTTCTGCAGTCCTGCTACCATGCCCAGCTCCCTTCTCCTTGCTCTTCTTATCTGGCTCATCCTGTTCTTTCCACAAATCTCATGACCTCAGCTTAGTCTGACTCCTACTGAGTCACCCTCTTGGACACCAACTTCTTGGAAGCACTCCTCGAAACTGCCTTCTGTCCGGGCCCTGTCTTGCGTACAGCTTCTACCTAAGTCTTCTGCCTGCCCTAGCAGAAACAAAGAGAGCTAAGTGAAGCTGTGTGCCTGTAGCCTCACAAACTGCTCCATGATCTGAGCCGGCCTTCAACAGAAGGTTTTGAGGCAGGCGGAGCACCACTCCTGGGAGAAAGCTTCCTACCGTCCTGGGTCTTACACTGGTCCAGGCCTTCATGCCCCCCCACAGTTCCCTAGGCATACCAAGAGCTATCAGGCCCTTTGCCATTTCCTACTTGCTGGTTGGTCTTGCTCAGCAGGGACCAGCTGCTGGAATGGCATGGCTCAGGGTCAACATGGGTTATAGCTCTCCACAAGTAATGTTGGAATGAATGATCCTCCCATTTCTTAACAATGTATTTCTGCTCATAATGCTACGGATAACTGCTTTCCTTTTCATAACATTTATGTTTCTTATTTTTTCTAGTTATTTTCCTGTGAAAAATTAACACCACTCCATTTTCCTTTCCTGTGACATTCCAGCACACACCCCCTCCCTCAGGTGTTGTGTGGAGATCTCCAGGACATTCTACATGCCTCAATTCTGGACACTGCTGGCTAAAGCTCTGCATCTTTTTGACTTCACATTTCATAACTGATACTATTAAATCTTTGAAAATACATTTCTGACTTCAGTGAAAATTAGGAATGCTACATCAGACATCTCCTAATTCATAATTTATAGGTGTCTCATTCATAACTGCCTCTTCTCCCATTTCAAACTCACTGAGTATGCAGGAGAGAAGAGGTGGCAATTATTTATAATAGCTTTATTAGGTATAATTTGCATCTATCTTCTGAAAGGACAGAGGAATGCTTCTGGGAGCTGCATATTAAACACAAGTGCTTCTACTTGACCCTGCCCTGATCTACTCCATGCACAGCAGTGTCCTTTCTTCCTAGGAAGGACGGATACAATTTGTCACTACACAAATTATACTGTACTTGCAGTTGACATTCTTTTATCAGATAAATTACTCATAGTTATTATGCTGGAGGCAGTTTCCATGAAAATTTCATATTGTGAAAATCTTAGTTTAAGGTGAGATGAAAAGGACCAGGACCAGATGAAGAAGCATAGGCCCTGAGCACCTGTGCCCACAACTGTTCTCTAGTGTGAAAGCCCACACTTTGTGCTTACCAGTGTGCAGCACAGCTCAAGTGTGCACTGAGCTGCCACTCCATGATGTGGTGAGGGGGTTGCCTAAGCCTGAGCACAGAGGTACACCTGCTCCTGTTCAGGTTACCAGGAAAGGTCACAGTTTGTTAATCTCTTTCCTACTTCTGGAAGGTAGAGAGTGACTCCAAAATGTTGCTTTCAGCAGTGTTTAGAATTTTATCACAAAAGCTTGAGAAATCATGTTACTGGTGTGCCAAATTCATCCCTGAAACCATACATTCCCAGTGAGAAGGAGGCACAAAATTTCAGGGAAGACCAAAAAAGGGTACATGTTAGTGTTTTTCTTAAAAAAAAAAGAAAATTTATTTCCCACACGAGAATAATACATGGTAAAACTTGTTAAACTACAAGAAAGTAAAAATATTAAAATGAAAGCTGTCCAATTTTCCTTTGTCCACTGTAAGCATTATTGTAGGATCTTTCTTCTGTGTTACAAATCATAAATGTATTTTTTAAAGAATGGGATCATAGACATTTTATTTCTCTTAAGGGGTGTGAAAGTTCCTAATGGAAAACTGTAATTCTTATCTATGAAATATTTATTCAAAAATTTTATACACAGGGCCAGGGATGTAGCTCAGTGGTGCCACCACCTGCCTTGCAAGCGCAAGGTCCCGAGTTCGATAACCAGTATAAAAGAAAAATTTTTAAACACATTTGTTTTGTTTTGTTTTTACTTTTTTTAGTACATGTTTGCAGTACATAATGATTACATTCATTGTAGGGTCTTAGGGTATGTACATAGCACATTTAAATTTGAGTCCCCCCACACCTTTCTCCTATTTTTCTGGCATCAGATTTATTTATTCATCTTGTAAGACCTTATAAAGTTAATTATATATACAGATTGAAAACCAGACTAAGAGGCCAAAGATATAGAAAACATGTAAGGGTAAAACATGTAAGGTCTGCACTGGATTATAGTAGCTTTCTTTTTCTATTTTTCTGCTGTTTTTCTTTTACTTTTATTTTGTTTTATATATATATATATATATAACTAGATATAGCATATATAATATATATTTTTTACTATATATATGAAGAGAGAGAGTTTTTCATACACATTTGTACTGATTGCACTACATGTGTACAAATATTACTGATGAGCTATGAATGGCCAAAGAACTTTTAGTTAACATTTTAACTTGTATCATTTTGTCATTTGCCCTTTCAGCTCTTTTCAATTAAACTTTTTTTTACAGTTGTTAACATCTTTTCAGAACTTTGTAAGCATATGGACAGTTTGGGATAGAGAAGGTGATACAGGCTACTTATTTAAAGGAAAGGTGACTGCTCCCAGCCCAGAGGAGTCTTCCAGGTTAGCATGCCACAGCTGCCAACCTGGAGGAGGCTTCTGGGTAGGTGTGCCACAGCTCCCACCACAGAGGAGGTGAGCCACATGGGCGCCAGGAACACACACACACACACACATCCCCTCGAAATGAGAAGACATGTAAACAAGCCTCAGAACCAGACTTCCAGATCACCTACAGCAACCCCAAAGGGAAACGAGATGGAACACTCTTATACTCAACCACCTGGACTCCCTGAACTAGCAACGAAACAGGATCTGCAAAAAATGAAATCAGAAATAATTTCTCACATAACAGCAAAGATTGTGCCCATAGTGCAAAACATGATTAACAAATCTAGAGAGGATAAAGATAAAAAAATAGAGGAGCTGAGGAACATGATGGAATCCCAACATAGGAAACAAATTGAATCCATAAAACAGATGCAAAGAGATTTCCAGGAGATTAAAAACTCCATTAAAAGTCTATGCAGCAGAATGAGACAATGTGAAGACAGAATTTCTGATATAGAAGATAAGATTCCAATTAGTGACCAGGAAAAGAAAAAATTCTTTAAAATTGTAAGGGACCATGAGAAATCAATCCAGCAGCTGCTAGATGATGCAAAGAAAAATAACATAAGACTGATTGGAGTCAATGAAGAAAGAGGAGAGAGTGCAGATGACATAAAAAAAAACTGTTCACAGAAGTGATGGCAAAAAACTTCCCAAGTAGGGGGAAAGAATTTGACATACAGTTAAGGAAGGCATATAGAACTCCAACTAGCCTTGATCAAAAAAAAATCTACACGTAGGCATATAATTGTGAAGATTCCAGAAGAAAAAAATTCTACAAGCAGTTAGAGAAAAGAAACAAATCAAATACAAAGGAAAGCCCTCAGAATCACAGCAGACTTCTCAACACAAACCATCAAGGCAAGAAGAGCTTGGAGTGACATATTCCAAGCCCTAAAAGAAAACAGCCTCCAA
>NW_004624806.1:1391556-1419336 GCF_000247695.1 Heterocephalus glaber
CCCCGTTTTGTTCCATTTGTAAAGTGAGAGTCTCCTTTGGAAGGTAAGTTTGCTCTTGATGCCCTGGTACTGTAGGGTTATGCAGTTCAGGTGCAAAGTTCCTTGAACTAATCTGTTCAATGGTCCATCCCCCAATGACACAGAGCCCTCCGTGGAGTGTTCTGTACCACTGGATGACCTAAAATGAGGCTTCACACGATTTTTGGGGGATGGCCGGCCCATATTCATAGCAGCAGCATTTGTTTTATAAGGTCCTGGTGAGTTAAAGCCATTCACAAAATGACCATTGGGGAGGGAGCCAGTGGTGTTTCAAAGTAAGGCGCAGGACTTGGAGACCAAGACTAAGCACAGCACTATAAACCAAGTACTGCTGGTGAGGATCATACACAGGCTGCATAAAGACTGGTGAGGCATACTGCGCTTGAGCTTGAATGGGCTGACTATACATTCTAGAATCCATGAGTCGATAACCATTCTTAGCGAAGAATGTATCGATGGCTTTTATCCTTGCCAAGATTGGCTTGCCCTGAAATGTTTTAACTTCTTCTCTTAAGTATTTAAATGCCTGTTGTGCATCAGTATCTGACTGGAAGGTGATGTACCAGTTTCTATTGTGTGCAAACTCACAGCTCATCACTTTGGGGCAGTTTTCATTTTTGAACAAAGCTTTCACCTCCTCTGCTGGTGTGGCTTCAGGAATCTCTCTGAGAATCCCAACACAACGTGTATGACTCGGTCTCACTTTCTCCCCTTTCTCATCAACTTGTACCATTGGAGACGACCTCAGCACTTCAGGAATTAGATCAAGATCTGTGGTCAACTTTTTTATTTCTTCCATGTTGGCAACTGTCCATATTGGGACGAACTAATCGTTATCCATTTGGGATATCAAGTAAAGATCCTTCGATAAATTTTCTCATGAAAAACAGAATTCGAATTGTTTCTTCAGGCATTCTTTTAGATCTTCTGTAGAAATTGCCGAACTGCTTTCTCCAGAAATGTCATATATTTAGTAACTCATATCTTGGGGTCCTAAAATCATTCCTTCAACTGGTTCTTCAATGCCAGCAGTAGTTCTTGTGGTTTCACAAGATGGAGAATACATTATTTCATATTCTTTACAGATATCTTCTGAAAGCTCTGTACTGCCCTCAGTCTGAGACCCTGACGTGGCTGCTGTTTCAGGCCAAGAGCTTTCAGTTCCTTGAGTTACAGGAGTGGCATCAGGATTTCCAGGAGGAATTTCTTGCCATACTTTGGCATTAGGATTTAAACCAGTCCCTTTAGATGTTACCTGCTCCATGAAAAGCAACATGTTTTCCTCCGCTCAGCTCAATAGTTCTCGACACTGCAACTCCAACAGGTTCCAGCCATCCTATTTTCAGACAAAATGGACTTCAAGCCAAAAATGATCAGAAAAGGCAAAGAAAGTCATTACATATTGGTTAAGGGAACAATTTGAAGACAGAGATAACAATTATGAATACATATGCACACTGGCACACTCAACTTCATGAAACAAATACTACTGAACATAAAAGATCAGATAAAACTTAACACAATTATAGTAGATGATGTCAATATCCTACTATCACAGATAGATCAACTGGACCAAAAAAAAAAAATCAACAAAGAAATATCAGAGTTGAAACAGAACCTTGAAACAAAAGGACTTAATAGATATCTGCACTATCTCACCCAAGAACAACAGAATGTACATATTTCTCAGCAGCACACAGAACTATATACAAAATAGACCACATACTAGCCCATAGAGCATGGTTAAATAAATACAAAATAACTGAAATTATCCTATACATATTGTCAGACAGATCATAGTACAATGAAAGTAGAAATCAATGGCAGAAGAAACCATAGATTATCCAAATACATGGAGATTAAATAATACACTCTTGAAAAATTAAAGGGACATGGAAGAAATCAAGGAAGAAATTAGACCATTCTTAGAATCAAACAATAATGCCAGTAAAACGTACCAGTTCCTATGGGAAACAATGAAAGTAGTCCTTAAAGGAAGTAGCTGAGAAGGCTCACATCAGAAAAATAGAGTTAGCCCAAATAAATAACCTAATGGTGCAACTCAAGGTCCTACAAAAATAAGAACAATCCAAATCCAAATCTAGTGTAAGAAAGGAAATTATGGAGACCAGAGGAGAAATTAATGAAATTGAAATTAAAAATTACAAAGAATGAATCAAGCAGGTGATTCTTCAAAAGAATAAACAAAATACACAAAATCTTAGCCTATCTTACCAAAAAAAGGAAAGAAAAAAAACCCCATATCAATGCATTTAGAAATGAAAAAGGCAAAATCACAATGGACACTGACAGAATTCAGAAAATTATTAGTAACTATTTGGTTTTGTTTGTTTGTTTGCTTTCTTTTGTTTTTATTTTTTGGTACCAGGTATTAAACGCAGGACCTTGGCCTTGCGAGGCAGGCGGCGGTACCACTGAGCTAAATCCCTGGCCCGTTAGTAACTATTTGGAAAACCTGTTCTCCAATAAATTGGAGAGTCTAGAAGAAATGGATAGATTCCTAAATATATGTGAATGGCCAAAACTGAACTAAGAAGATATAAAAACCCTGAATAATCTAATAACATACAATAAAATTGAGTCAGTAATAAAAATCCTACCAGGTAAGAAAAGTCTGGGGGCCGGGGATTTAGCTCAGTGGTTCCGCCGCCTGCCTTGCAAGTGGAAGGATCTGAGATCGATCCCCGGTACAAAAAAAAAAAAAAAAAAAGGGACCCAATGGATTCACCACAAAATTCTACAAAGAACTTCAGGGAAGATCTAATGCCAATACTCCTCAAAGTCTTTAATCAAATTGAAAGGGAAGAAGTACTACCAAAGACATGGCTGGAAGATAGCATTACCGTGATTCTAAAACCAGACAAAGGCTGAAATGGAAAAGACAACTAAAGGTCAGTCTCTTTAATAAACAAACACTCATGCAAATATCCTCAACAAAATACTGGCAAATAGAAAGCAATAAATCATTAAAAGATCATACATCATGATCAAGAAGGTTTCATCCCAGACATGAAAGGATGTTTCAACATATGCAAATCAGTAAATGTAATACTTCAAATAAACAAAAGGAAGGACAAAAATTGTATGGTCATGTCATTAGATGAGAGAAAAAGCCTTTGACAAAATTCATCATCCATTCCTGATTCTAAAAAAGTGCTAAAGAGGATATGTATAGAAAGGCCTTATCTCAATCTGGTAAGAGCAATTTATGACAATCCTACCACTAACATCACATTAAATGGGGGAAACTGAAAGCTTTCTCTCTAAAATCTGGAACAAAATGTCCACTATCACCATATATACTCAAAACTTCAGCCATAGCAACCAGGTAAGAGAAAAAAATAAAAATGATACATATAGGAAAGGAAGAAGTTAAACTATCTTTATTCACAGATCTTTACATAGAAGAAAAAAAACATTTCACCAAAAGAATTGAAACTAATAAACAATTTCAGCATGGTAGCATGATGGAAAATCAACACAAGAAAATCAATAGCGTTCTTGTACACCAATAATGAACCTATTGCAAAAAAAATTAGTAAGTACCATCCACAATAGCTGCAAGAAAAATTAATCTAATAAAGAAAGTGGAAGAACTCTATAACAAAAACTGTAGAACTCTAAACAAGGAGGTTAAAAGAACATCAGAAAACGGACAGATATCCCCTGCTCCTGGGTAGGAAGGATTAATATAGTGAAAATGGCCATACTTCCAAAACTAATATATAGATTCAATGAAAATACCAATAGCATTCCTCATAGAACTAGAGAAAACAGTCCTGAAGTTGATTTGGAGTCAGAAGAAATATGGAATAGCTAAAGAAATGCTGAACAAATAACAGCAAAGCAGGAGGCATAACGATCCTGGATTTCAAAGCTACAGTAATAGGGCCGGGGATTTAGCTCAGTGGTTCTGCTGCCTGCCTCACAAGCACAAGGACCCGAGTTCCATCCCCGGTACCAAAACAAAAACAAAAACAAAAACAATCAAAGCTACAGTAATAAAGAAAAAAACCCAGCATGGTATTGGCACAAAAACATACATGAGGATCAATGGAACCGAACAGAGCATTCAGAAACAAGCCCAGGTACATTCGGTCATCTGATCTTTGACAAAGGGGCCAAAAACATGTGTTGGAACAAAGATAGTCTCTTTAATAAATAGTAGTGAAAAAACTGACTCTACACATGCGGACCCATATCTTTCATCATGTACTAAACTAAAATAAAAATAGATCAAATAAATAATCCATTGGAAGATAGAATAGATAAAACTCTTGAAGGCATAGGCATAGGCAGGACTCTGTGAACAGAACTCTCAATGCACAAGAAATAACATCAGTATTCAACAAATGGAATTATAACAAATTAAAAAGCGTCTTTCTGCCCAGCAAAGGAAACAACCAACATAGTGAAGAGACAACCTACAGTATGGGAATAAATTTTTGCCATCTACTCTTCAGACAGCAGACTAATATCTAAAATATATACAGGACTCAAAAAATTAACCCCCCCAAATAAAACCCTATTCTAGAATGAGTAACTGAAATATATAGACACTTCTCAGAAGAAGATGTACAAATGGCCAACAAATACATGAAAAACCGCTCAACATCACTGGCCATTAGAGATATGCAAATTAAAACAACATATAGAGGCTATCTTACTCCAGAAAGAATGGCTACCATGAAGAAGTCAAATAATGACATCATGATAGCAGCCATTCTTTCTCCGGTGAGGTGGAATCTCAGTGTTGTTTTCATTTGCATCTCTTGAATGACCAGTGATGTTGGACATTTTTTCATATGTGTATTTGCTATCATGAAATGAACCAATAACAAATGCTGGCGGGACTGTGGGGAAAGAGGAACACTGCTCCACTGCTGGTGGGAGTGTAGACTGGTGCAACCACCATGGAAATCAGTATGGAGATACCTCAAAGAACTAGGACTGGAAGTCCCATTTGACCCAACTATTCCACTCCTGGGGATCTTCCCAAAAGAATTAAAAGAATCATACCACAGTGATATATGTGCACCCATGTTCATAGCAGCACAGTTTGCGATAGCTAAAACTTGGAAGCAACCCAATTGCCCATCAACTGGAGACTGGATAAAGAAAATGTGTTTGTTTTTTATAAAATGGACTGTTACTCATCCATAAAGAATGAGAAATTAGGGACATTTATAGCTAAATGGATGCATATTGAGGCGATACTCTTAAGTGAAATAAATAGGACACACATATAAATACCGAATAGTTTGTCTAGTGTGAGAAACTGAAAGTGTAAATAAGGACTAAAAGGTATAATAAATAATGTGAAATAGGAAGAAAAGGGGCAAAGGGGAAAGGGAAGTGGAGGGGTAGGGGAAAGGAAAGAAGGGAATGGAATTAATACTGGGAAAAGAAAAAATGGAAACAAAGTCTTTGTAGATAGGGAGGGGTGGAGGGGTTGAAGGGAGGGCAGAGGAATGGGGAAAAAATAAGAACCAAGATGCATTATGTAAAGATGCAAATTTTCAATGATGAATGTCATTATATTGTATACTTTAAATGTATCAATAAAATTAATTTAAAAAAATAATGACATGCTGGTGAGGCTGCGGGGAGGAAAAAGAACCTTTCTACATTGTTGGTGGGAATATAAACTAGTACAACCACTATGGAAATAAGTATGGAGATTAATAAAAAAAAAGAAAGGTGGAAATTCCATTCAATTCAGCCATTCCACCTCTAGATAAGTTTCTGAGTTAAAGACATCATATTACAGTGATACATGCATACCCAAGTTTATAGCAGGACAACTCATAATAACTAAATTGTGGAAGCAGCCAAATGTCCATAAACAGATGAATGGATAAAGAAAATGTGATATTATAGACAGTGGAGTACTACTCTTCTATAAATAAAGATGAAATTGAGCCATTTATAGAAAAATGGATGCACCTTGAGACAATATAAAATGAAATAAATCAGACACACAGGTTAAATATTGCATAGTTTCTCTCATGTGAGAAACCCAAAGTATAAATAAATTAAATGACTAAATAAGAGAGAGATAATAGAAAACAGGGAGATAGATATTTTGCAATAGTAAGGGGGCCAACAGAGGGAAGGGAAAAAAAGGAAGGTGATGTAAAAAGAATTAAGATGTGTTACGTACACGCACCAACTCCTCACAATGAGTATAATCATTATGTACTGAAAACATGTACTAAAACTAAAAAATTTTAAAAAAAATAAAATTTATCTAATTAAAAAAACACCGTTGAAATGATACCATGCAAAGTTCCATTTAGGCAGCCCTTTACAGGGTCAGCATAGGCGAAAAACGATGACACTGAGACTCATATATGTGAGTGTGTGTGTGTGTCTGTGCGAAAATATTTAAATCAAGATAACAAGCCAACCTGCGCAAAATATATACTTAAGGATGTGTCAAGTAATGCATGACTGTTGAATTAACAGAGGGCAAATGAGATGGTGACAGGCTCAGTGGGATATGGGAGACAATTCGAACCTGTACTGCTATAGATTGTCTAAACAAATTAGATGAGATCCCCACTAAGTATCACAGACGACTTGAAATGTAGACCTATAGGAGCGAGAGCAGCTTTTTCTCCCCATTGCTTCTCATTAGGAATAGCAATTTAACTTGACTTTATAAACCACTTAAGCTGGGTGTGGTGGCTCAGGCCTACAATCCTAGCACTCTGAGGGGCTGAGGCAGGAGGACTGAAAGTTTTAGCCCAGCCTGGCTAACCTAATGATGTATTGAGAGTTTGTCTCAAAATAGAAATTAAGCCAGTTGTAGTGGTGCGTATCTGTAATCCTAGCCCTTGGAAGGCTGAGGCAGGAGGATTGCTGTGAGACTGAAGCCAGCCTGGGCAAGATAGTAAGTGGAAGCCCAGCCTGAACTACACAGCAAGACCCTGTCTCAAAAAAACAAATGAACAGGGCCTGGGATTTAGCTCAGTGGTACCAGGCCTGCTTTGCAAGCACAAGGTCCTGAGTTCGATCCGAACTCAGGAAAAAAAAAAGAAAAAAAGAAAAAAAGAAAAAAGGAACAAATAGACAAACAAATAAAATCAAAAAGGGGCTGTGGATGTAGTTCAGTGTGAAGGTCCTAAGTTCAATCCTCAATATAAAAATTTATTTAAAAATTCATTATGAATATATAGCTATTAATATAAAAATTAAAAGAATCATTCTTAGACCACCTGCTCTTATGATTCCATTTAGGTGAAATGTCCCGAATAAATAAGCAAATCTACAGTGACAGAATGTAGGTTATTGGTTGCCAGGGGTGGTTGGCAATGGGATGAGGGGGTTTGGAGAGTGAATGCTAAAGAATATGGAGTTTCTCTTTGGGGTGAAGAAAATGTTCTAAAATTAGATTGTGGTTAACAGCTGCATGACTCTGAATATATTACAACCATTGAATTGTACACTTTAAGTGGGTGACTTCTATGATATGTAATTTATTTCAATAAAGATGTTTTAAAAATCTTCATTTTGTCCAACATTTGATGTTATTTACATCAATAAATTTTGTGTTTGATCTGATCTCCCAGATGGTTTGTTTACAGCTGAGCAAGTTTATGTGGAGCAAAATTAAATTTTCATATTAATTGTACAAAAGAATGTACAGATGTGTTAGCAGTTTCCTTCATGTTGAAATGCACAAATATTTCTACTAGCTTTCATTTTTTAAAACTAAAAGATACGGTATGTTGATTTTAGATATTTCATAACAGAAAATGTAATGTTTACTTATTCCAGATGCTGTCTGCTTCTACAATACAAATATAAATAAGAAAATAGCAAGGTTATTCTCTAGCATTTTGTTCTTATTATATGTCAAGCAATACATCCTCACATTGTCTTTTTTTCTTCTTTTAAATTTTAATTTTTATTAGTACATGTTTGCAGTACATAATGATTCCATTCCTTGTGGGAAGTCGGTACATGTACCTAATGCATCTCAATGCTTTTTTCTTTTTTTTTTTTTGGTACCGGGTATCAAACTCGGGACCTTGCGCTTGTGAGGCAGGCGCTGGAACCACTGAGCTAAATCCCCAGCCCTAAAGGAAACCTTTTTCCCGCCCCCCCCCCCCGTACTGGGGATATCTCCATGCTTTTTACACAACCCTCTGCCACCTCCCTCCGTCTCTTGGTCTCCTCACTTGTCTGCCTTTATATTTCTAGCTATGTAATTGTAAATATTCTCAACAGATTTTTTTTGGCTACCAGGGATTGAACTCAGGACCTTGTGCTTGTGAGGCAGGTGTGGCACCACTGAGCTACATCCCTGGCCTTCTCAACAGAATTTGAAGAACTTATTCCTTATTCATATTTAGGATTTGAGTGGACATAAAGCCAAAAGGGATTGGAACTAGAAAGGCTTTAGCAAAGCTGCACGGTGGCTAAAACGAGCTTGTCAGGGCTCTGGAATTGCTAAGGCCCAAAAGTCATAAGTGAGTGAAGGAACTTTGATCTGCTTGCATTCCTTGTCTACTTATGTGGACCTTCAATGCCATCTACATATCAGGGTGGCCTTTCTAAAGGGAAGATCTGGGCTGGGCATTTAGTTCAGTGGTGCTGTGCCTGCCTCACAATAACAAGGTCCTGGGTTCAATCCCCAGTACCAAAAATAAATAAATAAATAAACAAATAAATAAATAATAAAGGGAAGATCTGAGTGTGCACTCTTGATTTTAGCACCTTCTGATGACCTCCCTCGCCCTCAGTGAGCTGCCCAAAGTTCATCTGGTGGCTGACTAGTTGCTGCAGACCACACCCCAGCTCACAGTGCTCCTCCTCCTCTTCACTTACCATCCTCTTTGGAGGATCCTCAGTCCCAGGGAGGGCATATTATCCCCAGGATAATCCAGCTCCCCTAGGTTTGGGGGAGAAACAGGTTTAGAGCCTGATAATGGCCAACTGGGAAAGTTCTCAGCTTTTGGGTCCTCTGCTCTTGGCCTACCTCTTGAGCTTGTTCCTGACCCTCCAGCCAAACCAGCACCTTGTGGCTTTTGGATCTGTTCTTCTTAGCTTGCTCCAGTATTTTCTCCATCTGCTGAAATCGTAACTCAAGTTTCCTCTCAGATATCACACGCGAAATGCATTTAGGACCTTCTCAGTTAGACACTTTCTCTTCTCTGAACTTGTAGCATTTGTAGGAAGTCTGGCATAGCACATTTGCACGCCTATTTTGCAACTTGCTAGGCTGTTCTGTTCATTCCTTGCAGAGAGCAGCTGTATACTATTTTCCTTTGAATTCTCTAGTGACTACCAAGCAGTCTTGCCCAAAAGAAGTGCCTGATTAATATTTGCTGCATTGAATTATTAAACTTTTGTCTTTCTTTCTCCTGGTTACCTATAACATTGATTGTTGGCACAAGCAGCAATACAGATTGACCTGCTCATATTCTGTGTGCTGGACTATATGCAATTATTGCTTACTGGAATGCTAACATATTTCTTTTAATTTCCTGCATTAGTTTATAATATTTTCTATATTAGAGTTGGGGCATTTTGATGACAGAGACTAAACCAATGCTTAATTCTTTTTGGAGGAGGAGTTTCAGAGAGTCCAAAAATCACCAGTTGTGCGCGCTTCGGCAGCACATATACTAAATTACAAGTTGTTATAACTTAGAGTTTTCAGATATACACGACACATTTGCAGAATATAGAACCAGTTTTAGAATTAATAACTCAAGGCCGAGCACCCTGGAAGGTCAGCTGCTGATATCTCTGCTGCAGGACAAAGAAGGCCACAATTTTTCTAAATGGATTTCATTATTTTTTCTGAAGATGCACCCCAGTGTTTGGCCAACTTTGGCATGGAGATTTCTGCATTCAAAGATCACTAGAGATGCCGAACAGAAGCCATCAGCCTGTTCCCTCTTCTTCTTCTTCTTTTTTTTTTTTTTGGTACCTGGGATCGAACTCTGGACCTTGCACTTATGAGGCAGGTGGTGGAACCACTGAGCTAAATCCCTGGCCCCTGTTTCCTCTACTTTAGAAAAAGGCAGTAATTTTAACTTTGTAGAGACTTTAGGTTTGCTTTGTGAATGTATACTATAATAGTATTAGTCTTTTTTCTCAGTTTTGTTATTTTTATTAATAACTTTTCTTTCTACTGCAACATTCTGACAAAAATGTTGACTATAGAAACCCATCAGAGAGCCTACAAATAAATGTTCAGATGTTTTTTCAAAAGTGTTTTGAGGAGGTGATACCAATATTAAATTTGGGGAGGCAATATAACTCAGCACTGAAGAGTTAATGCTCTAAGCTGGGCATACTGGCACATGCCTGTTATCCCAGCTACCTAAGATAACAGGAGCATTGAAAGTTTGAGGTGAGCCCAAGCAATTTAGCAAAGTGTCACAAAATAAGAAAAGGGTTAGGGATGTTGTTCAGTGGTAAGTGCCTCTGTGTTCAATCCTGAATAACACCAAAAAGTGAGAAAAAAAAAGAAAGAAAGAAATGCTCTGGAGCAGACACCTAGGTTTTATTTTTCTTGATCCTGCTTGCCAGCTGTATAATCTGGAGCAAGTTTTAACTCTGAATATCAAACTCCTTATTTGAAGAGAGAGGATAATAATAGTTGGGACTTCAAAAGATTTATGTGATTTAAATAAGTGAATGCGTATAAAGCATTTAGCACAGTGCTGTCTCATTAGCAAACACAAAGTAAATACTAGCGATTATCGCAGCATATTGACTCGACCACATTGCTATTGTCTTATTCAAGGCATCTCTTCTTATTTCTTCAGCTTAGATATTTGAGTTGCTAAGAATCATGTCACACATCAAGTCTGCTTTACAAGAGACAATAGATGCCAAGACAGGGCATCAAAGTGACATTATAATCACTGGACTATATTGATGCTCCACCAGCACCTTAGAATTATAGTAATGTCCATTGTTATTAGAGTATGCACTAAGCCTTCTCTTCCTCTTTCTTTATAAAAAAGTTGCTGATATACTTTGTGAATATTTCATTACTTTGAGTTGTTCACTAATGCTCAGCACTCATAGAAATAAGGGAAGGAGAGATCCCTCCTAACAAAAAACCCCTCAAAATAAAAAATCCTCATTAAAGAATATTAATACTCATGAATTAAGAAAAACAAAAGGAGAAATTGCTTGGAATAAATTCAGATCACCCTTTGATTCTGTCCAGTGAAACGTATAAATGATTGCTCCATTAAATAGAGGCAGTGTGGACCAGAATAGAGGCTCCAGCTCACAGCCTGGGCTCCCTTCCCGGGTGTATTGCCACCAACCAGTCTAGGGTGAAGTGCTCACCTGTCCTTAGCCTAACACTGGACAATTGAGCAATGCAGATTGGCATCAAAGCCATTTTTCAATGTAATACAGAAACATAAATTATATGCTAAGAAGTCTTTTCTCACTAAGAGAAAAGGGTGGTATCAAAGATCAGAAAAACTGAAAAAAATTGCAGATATGAGGAAAGTTGGATTCTTAGCTTTTGTTAGAGGCCATATGATTTCAAAATAGATTCCCATGGGATTAAAATGCAAAATGTGTACATTTTAACATGTATTTGCTAGAACTGACACAAATACGTATGAACATGGCTGAAGTTTACTTGTGTTCATATTAACTATTTGGACTCCCATATTTTGTCCTCAAAGAGTAGGGACATTCCAGAGCTATTCAAAGAAACTCATCAGATCACTGTACTTTGTTATTTTATTGTTTTGCTGTAGAAGCCACACAAGCATATTTCTAATCCCTTACCCTGGAGCCCCAGATAGATGCCATGATCTTTGTGGGGTGATCGTGGCACCTGGGACCCATCGTACTGTCCACCATCCAAGCCATAAAGGTGCCACAGAAGCAATTAACACACAGATAGCAATTAGCACACAGGCAACCATGGGACTTTAAAACTGGAGTCTTCAAGTAAGATACAAAACTATGGGCCCAGCACAAGATCATACTAATTATTTCATGTGTTGGGTCTGTTTGTGCAGGTGGAATATATGTGTATCAAGAAAGACTAGAAGGAAAGATGTGAACATACTGGAAAAAAAATCAACAGTAGTGGAATTTGGGGGGATTTCCCCCTTTTAATATTTATATATGCCACATTGTCTACAATGAACATAAATAAAATCAGTAGAAAAAAACTCTTCCAATATTATTAATGGGATTTTCTTTTTAATTTTCTGGTCAAACAAAAATTCGAAATGCAGAAACCCTTGTGAAGAAACATATTTAGTATAAAAATTCCTAAAATGAAATTATCTGTATTCTGTCATTTCCCAGAACATTGTCCTCTGTAGAGGAGGGGCCCTCACAGTGGGTGTGGATAGACCACAATTTGTATAACCATTCATGTGCTCGCTTCGGCAGTACATATACTAAAATTGTATAACCATTCATGTGATCTATCTATACAGTGGAATATTATTAAGCCTTAAAAAGGAATGTATCACACTTGAAATTTATGCTAAGGGAAAGAAGCCAGTCACAAAGATCATATATGGTATGATTTGATTTATATGAAATGGTATGTGTGGGTTCTCATCCCTGGCAGGCAGGAAGTTCCTGACTCTGCAGTTCTTCTTGGCGACTACACTGGCAGGGGTGTTGGGGTGCCTTCTGACAACCTCATGAGTGAGATGGGGCTGACTCTTTACTGTGGTATTTGGCAGAAATATAGTAGCTCTTTTTTGTCCTGCTAGGCTGCCCCATCGTGGTCCTTAGGCCAGAGAAAACAGGATCTATTAGTCCTTTCTTTGTCCTTATTGTATATCTGGGTCACTGGCTTCTCCAGCCCCACAGTGGGAGACACCTGGGAAGGCCCCTCAGTGTCATTTCTCAAGTCCCAAGGTCCTGGCAAATCCGTCTTCTGTCCCAAACTCTCAGTCTTCCTATGTGTACTTTGTATGTGATACGCAGGGATTTTAGTTGAACTTAGCAAGCAGGATAAGGAAGAATATGTCTACTCATCTTCCTAGAAGCACAAGTTCAATGGGTTCTATCTTTTGATTAATAGAAGTTCTTCATTTTAATAAATTTTTCCTTTCTCATTAGTATTTTTAATGTTCTGTCTTGAAAAATCTTCTGGCCCATAAGGGTACTTTATCCTATGTAACCATCTACATTGTACATTGCACATTTAGGACTACAATTCACTTGGGATGGATTTTCTTTTGCATGGAGTGGCAAAGGAGTCAAATTTCAAGTTTTGTCATAGGGCTATCAAATGACCAGCACTGTCTATTGAAAGGACCATCTTCTCCTTGATGCTTGGCAATGTTGCTTTTGTCATAAGTGAAGTGTCCATATATATTCTGTATATTTCTGGACTTTCTTTTCTGTTCCACTGGTTTATTGTCTAATCAAGACCATACCATCCCATCAGTCAAGCTTCATAATATGTCTTGATATTCAGTAATAAGTCATCAAACTCTGTCTTTCTTGAAGATTGTCTTGGGACTCTGTATTTCCATATACATTTTAGAACCTGCTAGCCAACTTATAGCTTACTGGATTTTGATTAAATTGCATTGAATCTATACATCAATTTTAAGAGAAATGGCATCTATTGAAATCAGAATATCTCTCCATTTATTTAGCTCTTTCACTTTGAAATCCATTATATTTTGGATTTGAGAAAGGCCCCAGTACACATAACATGTAGTACATACCACCTGCAATGGATCTAGGGAAATACCCTAAAATAAGTCAGTTGTAAACTTCTGCAGTGAAACATGAATATTCATCAAGCACTAATATTCTTTATGTAGAGATAAGTAGTATGTATTTATACATATCTGTGTGTATTCATATATATGCATATACATATATAGGGGTGTGTGCATGCATGTACATGTGAATGTCCACACACATGTGTTCACATGTGTGGGGTGTACACATGTATACACACATATGCACGTGCATCCACATGTGTGTGTATATATACAGGTACAAATGTGTGCATTATATCTGTATATGCATGTATAACTGCATAGGTATATGTGCATGCATGCATATTTATAACATGCCTTTGTGCGTACATGTGTATATAGACATATGTGTATTTTTACAAGCCCTTGTTTGTATATGTATTTATATATGTGTGTATAAGATATATGTATATGTGTGTACATGTATACATATATATATATATAGGGTGTTACATGGGTACTGTGTGTATGTGTGTGTGTGTGTATATATATATATATAGTATATATTGGACACACAAATATATCCTATAAATAATCTCACTTTGGTTCTGGTCAGGTTTATCATTCCATAAATTGTATAACCACTTTTGGTTTTCAAAGAATTTCAGATTCTGTGCAGATAATAGATGACAGACCTACATTAGGAAAGGCTCAGGACTCTTCCAATTCAGGGTGACAAAGTTTCAGTATATGATTTCCACACGTTTGCATCCTGATTAGGGCAGCTGCCTTTTGCCTGGCCAGCAGCTCATGTCTCATGGACACAGAAACACTGCAACAGATATATCAAATGACAGGTGTTGTCATTCTTGTCCAGCCTGCTGGCTCTTGTGCAGGACTAGACCTTACGATGTTCCCACTGAGCAATACTCATTTCACATAAAACAGAAGGCAGCACAAATTGCACATAGCCCCCAATGGGAAACGTGGAGATTAATGAAAAGCAGGTCTTGAGACCATATTTTATTTTTTGTAGCAATGATTCTTAGTATAAAATAACCTAGTACAAAAGAGAGAGAGGTTTGTTTTTAGCAGAACTTTTCTGGGAAAATACCAAAATTGTGCGTGATAATTTGTATTAATAACCCCAATAGCTTTTGGTGAAAAAATCAGTATAATCATTTATTTTAGAGGTCTGACCTTCCTGTCAAGAGACATGTGCTGTGCTTAGGTTCATAATGGAAACACTACCTTGTCTCTTGCCTAACTTGATCCCAAACGTATTCTTGTTTCTGTCTTTGGTCATAAACAGAATAGTTCTAAGCTCATGGCCCTTTATATCTTTTGCAATTTTAAGCTTGTTCAGGGTTCTTTTCAGTAAACTACAGTATTTGATGATATTTAGACTATACAGTGTTATTGACTCTATCCTAAAGTACATCTCTGGGAACTTTCAGGGCATGAGATTGTTGCAGACCTCTACTTGTCCTTGTGTTTGTACCTACTTTCTGGCTCATTCATCTGTCTTAGCCTGGAACTCCATTAGAGTCTGAGTCAAAGGCTCCATACAGGTAGTCTTTTGTGGGGAGAGATTCAGGGAATAACTGGGGAACTGGAGAGACAGCAAAGCTGGAACAAATGCAGTGGCACCTGCTGTAATGAGTCACCGCCATGGCCAATGTGATTCAGTCCTGCTAGGGCCCCTGAGGGGCTTTGGGGAGCATGCCTGAGCACTGTCCACTGAGGGAAGGAAGAAGGAGTGTTGGCTCACCATTTTCTTCCTCACTGGTTAACATTGCCCTCTGGGTGTGGACTCCTTTTCATTTGTTTTTTTGTACGGGTGATCAAACTCAGGACCTTGCACTTGCAAGGCAGGTGCAGTGCAACTGAGCTAAATCCCCAGCCCTGGACTCCTTTTCGTGTTCCCTTCTAGACTGCATATGGCTGAGCATGGGTGAGGGAGAGGGCACAGGGATGTCCCATAGACACGCCACAGTGACTTTCTGCTCCAAGGTTGTGACAGCTGTCCATACTTCTTACTCCCTCTCCTGGGCCCCCAGGAGATGTTTAGAGAGGGGTGGATACAGGGAGTGGCTGGAAAGGACTCAGGCCAGAAACAAAAAGATAATCTAGAAGGAAAAAAGAGAAAGGAGCCACTTCTAACCAAAGGAAATTCTTTTCCATGGCCCTACTGTGACTCATAAGCCCTGTAGCAGCCACCTCAGTGTGGCAGGAACCCTCAGCACACAGGTAAAGGAAGGTCAGGACTCATGGAGGGTGTACATGGGCTGGAAGGAGGGGCAGCCAGGGTCCCTGGGGGAAAAGTCCCCTAACTATCTGCTTTCTTCAGCTAACAGAAGAATACAACATTGTGGTGGGAGACATTTGGGATGTTCCACCTTTTGGCTATGTGAATAGTGTTGCATTGAACATTATTGTGTATATTTGGGTGCCTGTGTTCAGTTCTTTTAAATGCATAATCAGACTGGAATTAGTTGGGCACATAGTAATTCTATGTTTAACTTTTTGAGGAACTGACATTGTTTTCCACAGTGCTACAGGTTGAATGTCCAAAATGTTGGGTGAAACTGTCATTTTAGCACTGTAAAGAGGGGATTAGGTGCCAGCGGTGGAGAAGTGGATCAGTGCCTTACAATGAGAGCGGATCAGAGGGCAGGTTCCTCTCTCTCACACGTGCTCAGTGTGAGATTTAGCTCAGTTGCACCGCACCTGCCTTGCAGCTGCCCTTCCTCCAGGTTGTGGTGCAGTGCAGAGCTCCTCCCACGAGGGCAGTGCCACGCGCTTGGCCTCCCCAGCCTCCGGGGACTGTGAGTTATATACATCTGTATGTGTAGTTTCCCACTCTGTAGAGTCCTATCGTGCAGCTGGAAAGGGACTAAGAAACATGGTGGCTGCACCCTGTGAATTGCCCTGGCACGTGTGTGGCTCCCTAAATTCCCCAGTAGAAACATTCACACTGAAAAAACCTCTCTCACCAACTTTTCCCCTCAGGTGTTTGTCTGTCTGCTGATGGCCTCACGGACCATTCTCTGCCCTGGGAGGCAGAGGTGGGTGCCCTTACCCTGCAGGTGTGCAGTGTGTTCCCCTGCCTGAAGACAATTTCTGGCAGGTGAAACCAAGGCAGAGAGCTGGCAGGTCCAAAGGCAAACAGAATTGATTGCAGTGGGATTGGCTGTGCTCCCATTGCCAGGTACTGGGCCTATTCTCTTTGAGCCCCCTCTATGCTGGGAGGGGAGGGCAACGGTGAGTACAAACATTTGCCTGCCTTTTTAAAAGGTGCTTTTTCCTGGCTTCAGTGTTTATGCCTGAATTCTGATAGCTGCTGCTGGCGTTGTTGGTCGTTCTGAGGAAGGACAGCCTTTGGAGACCCCTGTTGTACCCTGAGAGTGAAAGCATGTATGTCAACATGTCACTGTGTACATAAACTGATATTCCCAAACGTCCCTATACATTCACATGATGATGAGTGCTTGCTCTAGCTTCACTGTTTAGTTTTATTCACATACATGTGCAGGTTATCAGAATTAAGGGGACTAATACATCATGACCACATTTTCTAAAAAGAGGAATTAATTTAAGAAAATAAATTTTATGATACAAATATATTTTTAAACACCACCAAAAATAGAAGATGGATAACATGCATTAGGAAAGTCAGCCTACTATATTGGTGTCATAATACTCTGAAAACATTAAAGATGACTTCTTTTTTTAAAGAAAATGTTTCACTATACAATTCAGGCTGGCCTTGAACTCACTATGCAGTGCGTACTGCTCTAGAACTCACAGGATCTGCCTGCTTCAGCCTCTCAAGTGCTAGGATTACAGGCATGCACCACCACACCTGGCTAAAGCTCACTTTTTGATTTTTACAGTCTGTACTTTACTAATTTCCTGGATGTCCTATTTGTGTTCCAGGATCCCATCCAGGACTCTGCACTACTTTCCTTCTTTCCAGGTGTCTGAGTACCAGCAGCTTACAGCAGCTTGCCTGTATTTTCAAACAAAGACTAGCAATGTGGCTTAGGTAAGAAAAGTCAGTTCAGAAAACAAGCTAGCTTAGTAGTGAAGTTCAGGCTTCATCCTGCATAGCTCCATGTGCTCCTATTCTTCCAGGGCCACAAGTGAGAAGCATGCTTTATTTTTGTCCCACAATACTGGGGATTGAACGTGCATAGCACTGGGTTGGTGCATGACAGGTAAGTGCTCTACCAGGGAGCCACATCTCCAGCCCTTCCTAAATTTTGAGACGTGGTCTCTTTAAATTGCCCAGGCTGGCTACAAATGTGTGATCCTTTTTCCCTAGCTTCCTAAGGAGGTGAGGTTATACCTGTGTACCTCCACTCCCAGCTTCTTGATTTTTAGTACCCTCACAGTGTCCAGCCAAGAATCTTGCCTTTTGATTTGGCTCAGAATTTCTTCCATTTCAGTTCCCTTAAAAATGAGTATCTTCCTCCTCACCTGCGTTATAAATTAAGAAGGTACAAATGTGTGTTCCTGGGCTCACGTTGAGGTCCTGCTGCACACAGGCCTCTCTATGCCAGACCTCTTTGCTAGGGTTGTTGGGAGGACAGTGGAGTGAGCGGCTGGGCTGGATGCTACAGAGACTTTGGGGCACTCAGCACTGCCAATGAGCAGAGCTTTGTTAGGGAGGCAGCTGGAAGTGCTCGCTTGCCTAGCAACTTGCATGTATTGGTGCAAATAGCGAGATAACTAACTGCTTAATAGGTGGAGCTGTGAAGACTATAACTGCTAGGTGGGTGACAATAACAACAAGTGCTCAGGCTGACACAAAACATGCCATCACCTGAAGTGCCTACAGCCCACTGCAGCATTTCCTGAAGGGCTGGGAATTCCTCCTTGGCCAGTTGCCCTACCCACAGGGCCTCGGGCCTGTGCAGCTCCCTCCCTCAGGCAGGAACAGGGTGGAGAGAAATGGAACTGTGTCTTTGGCCGAGAAGTCAAGTTGAGTTTCTTGATGATTTACATAGTTACCCTAACTCACAAGGAACATATCTTTGAACAGAGATTTCCTTAACAATAGGAATGAAAGCAGTAGGGAAAAACATTTTCTAAATAGTGACTATTGGAAATGCTTCCTGCTTCATCCAGCTGTCAGATTTCATTTCTTTTTCTTACAAACCAAATTGATTCAATGGAAAAAGTCATCCATTTGAAAGGAATTTTCCATCAGTGTCATTCAGCGAAGGTGAATTAGGCGATGACAATTGTGAGAAATACTTTAATGCTGTTATTATATCAGTTTTAGCCAATCTAGCCACAATATTAAGGTGACGACATTGTTTTTGTTTTGTTTTATTTTCTATGTTATGTTTCATGACAGAAAATCAAAAGGAGAAAATGGACCTGCAGACTGCATTTGGCTCGTGTGCCAGAGACAAGTCACATATCTGTGTTTCTTCAGATATTTGGCTCTATGTCCTGTACCTTTCCAACTAACAAGAGTTTATTTTTTAAGCTACACATTTGACAATATTAGAAGTACTGGTTTAACTCATTTCTGTTAAGTGAGTTGTATTGCTCCACAGCATAAAGATATTTTTGGAGTCAGGTGGAGCTCCTAGAAGGGATGACTCTTAGAGGTTTTCTCATGCTGAATGAGGCACTGAAAGCTCTTTGTTCTAGACTGGTGGTGGCAAACCTATGGCATGCATGTCACAGCGGGCTGTTTATTATCACTGAAAGCTCTAAAAGATTCACCATCACTGTTCTAGATCATCTTTTCCAGACCTGTAATCCCAGCACTTGGGGGGCTGAGGCAGGAGGACCAAGGCTACATGGTGAGTTTAAGGCCATAGTGTCTCCTTCTAGCAACTATCATGTTGCTAGAAATCATGTTTTCCTCTGGGGCCAAGAACAGGCCAGCTTGCTGCCCATTATAAAAGATGTGGATGCCCTAGTTGGAGTTCCTCCGATGCTATATGACAGTGTTTGGGTCTTACCTGGCCCTGCAAGGAGTTGGGGCTTGGGGAATGGGTACTGTTAACATATGAGACTTTGTTACTACCAGTGTGTGTGTGTGTGTGTGTGTGTGTGTGTGTGTGATCTCATGTCTTCTGCCAGCATCCACAAACCTGTGCAGACCAACTTTTAGCATGTAATAGGGTTCTGGACATAAGTATTAACTAATCTGCAAAATATCCTGATGATTATTATAGTATATATGTATGGATCCAGCTTGACCTGACCACAGCCACCCTGAGTCATAGCTACCATGACTGACACGACTAACCCTAATTAGTTTTCTCCACATAGTTTCCCAGTATACTATAAATAGAGAAAACCACTAGAGTGGAGTTTTATGACTTCCTGGTGCCAGGAAGGTGCTTGACTCTTTGATATTATCTTAAGATAATCCTGGTATATTCTGGCTTGGATGAAGTCACTTTTGTCTGACCAGTATATACACCCCTACTTCTCACCCAGATTGTGGGGAGCCACTTGGTCCTACTGTCACCCTTGACTCTCCTTCTGTGTGTGTCTGCAGTAAATTACACTCTGTGCGGTCCTGGGTCTGTCTGGTTCTTTCTTTAGCCTCATAGGACCTTGTGGCTGGTCTGAATACACTGGGACGAGGTTGTTTTGGAACAGTATAACAGTGGAATAACAGTGATTACTCCCCTTTGCACAGATGGGAAAACAGATCCAGAAAGATCAGGTAACTTTCTGGTGGCTACAGTGAGATTCCCTTGCCTCTCATGCATAGACAGCAGCGAGCTGAATCCCCTCACCTCCACATCATCAGTGGCAGTCAGCTTAGGGGACAGCTGTGGGCCTGGTCTCACTTGGAAAGCTCTCTTGAGCCTGGATCATACCTAGAAGCACGTGCAACTGTAGGGCTTCTGCTCTTTGTAAGCCAAGATGGCTCATGGCTTCTAGTTTGGAAGCTCGGCTTTTCAGAAACTCATTTTGGTTTGATAAATGCCTACACTGTTGGCAACTATAGCATCATTATGAAAGTCAAACAATGACACCTAAATGTGAGGTAAATGTTTTGCCTGTTTTTCCAGCCCCAGTTGTGGCTAGGAGAGAGGTGGGTGATGACAGATCAGTGTGTGTGGCTTTTGCAGGAGGGAGGCTCTTAAAGAAGACTGTACCCTGGGGCTCATGCTGCCCAGGCCCAGGCATATGGATCCCTCACCCGTCAGTGCAGAGCACAGCAGCAGTATCAGTACAAAATGTGAGCATGCTTGCTCACATCTGTGCAGGAGGAAACAGGAACCAGAAAAGCCAAAGCTAGTGACATACTAATGACATCAATACTGGGCCCTTAAACTGGGTTGCAGCCATAAATGTCCACCTTGCAGGCCTTGATGGAAAAGCAGCAGACCACAGACAGTGATGGAAGACAGCTGATCCTCAGAGTCTCAGTCCATTTGAGCTACTATAATAGAATATCTCTGACTGGGAATTCATTTATAAACAGCATAAATGTATTTCTCATAGTTCTGGAGGTTGGGAAGTCCGCAGCCCTGGTGCAGGCAGATGTGTTGTGTGGTAAGAGCCTTTTCCTAACAGATGGCACCTCTCTTACTGGCTCCTCCAGGAATAAGGGGAACGCCCCAACCTCTTGTCCATAGCACCAAACTCACATGCGAGGCAGCCTGCTACCTCACAAAGGTACCACCTCTTAATACTAATACATTTGGGATTAAATTTCAAGGTTTGGGGCACACAAACATTCAGACTGCAGTTCACAGCCTCAGGGATCTACTGGATGAGGTAGAGACCAGAAAATGGACATCTCCTCTCCATCCAGAGGATGTCTGCTGCTAGCTCCATGTGAAAGTCTGTACAGGGCTCAAATCCAGCATCTCTAGGCCTGGTCTTTGAAGAAGATGGAGATCTGGGCTTTGGGTTACAATTTGGGTGAGTTCATCTGTATGATACCACTTCACGAGCTCTGCCTCATAGTCTGACTTCTGAGAAACCCAGGAGAGAGACAGAAATGGTGGCTATTCTCTTTGTTCGTTTTCCTCCCATGTGTTACCCTTTAACTGGCCCTGGCCTCTCCAGACTGAGTGGGTTCAGCCAATGAGAAAGAGTGGCAGAGATCAGTGGGGGGCTGAGGGGTTCAACTCTCCTTCTCTCTCTGCCAGGTGTGCTTTGGGCATTAGCTTCTGACACAAGCCTTTTCTCAAGGTCACATTCCTGCTGGGTCCCAGGAATGCTTGGCAGTTCCCACAGCCCTGCCAGAGTCCCTGTACACAAACCTTTCACTAAGTTCTTCTACGAACCCCACTAACAAATGCAAGCCCTAAAATAAAGAAACAGTCTATTACGGGTTTTACTGTGCCTCCCCAAAAAGATATGCTCAAGTGCTGACCTCTAGTGCTGACCTCCAGTGCCTATGGATATGATGTTACATGGAAAGAGGATTTTTGTTGGCATGACTAGTTAGGATGAAGACATAGTACACTAGGATGGGCCCTAATCCAGTAACTGGCATCTTTATAAAACACAAGGAGAAGATGACCAGGTAAGGACAGAGGCAGAGGGAGGAGCCATGCAGCCGCAAGCCAAAAAACACCAAGGAACATCTGGAGCCACCAAAAGCCAGGGGTGGTGGTAGTGGTGGTAGTGGTGGTTGTGGTGGTGGCGATGAAGGCCCCCCATCCCACCCCAGCCTCCAGTAGTGTGGCCTGCATACACCTTGACCTTGACCTTTGTCTTCCAGAGCTGTGAGAGGATGAATTTCTGCTGTTTCCAGACATTTGTGGTCATTTGTTGCAGCAGCCCCAGGACATTACTACGTGTTAGTCTGAGGGGGATAAGGGAGTACATACCCACGGTGTTCTGAAGGAAGCAGATACAGGTGATCATAGTGGACAGGACTGCGGCAAGTTTGGCCAGATAGGCCCCATTCTTGTGGCATCCCCTGTGAGTCTTGTGGGGTGGTTGTGGACATTTGATCAACGCTAGTTGTTGCCAGAGCAATTGTTGACTGGAGTTTAGGATTTCTCAGCCTTGATTCTGGGGACCAAGGCATTTGAAAACATGCTTGCTCATTACATTGCTGGCTTAACAGATTCACAATGTCCATTAGCATATTTAAGGCTCTGAGAAGTTTTGCAGCAAATTTTTAAAAAAGCAAAACAGAAAACAATCAAAATGCCCCAGCTTAACCCTTGTCATTCAGTGTTTTCCTAAGCAATTTGATTACTTTGGCCAATGCTTATGCCCAAGGCTGGTAAGTGTGTGTGTGTGTGTGTGCGTGCACGCGTGCATGTGTGCGTTACTTGGGATGGAAACCAAGGCTTTGTACATGTTAGGCAAACACTCTGCCACTGCACAGTCTACCATCCCCATGTTCCAATTAGGGCAATTAATTTCAGAGGGAGCCTTTTTATCAAGGGATTATAACTATTGGTCAAAACAAAAAATTAATCAGGCCAGTTTGGAAATTCAAAGTTAATCAAAGATTGCTTTGGGAAATACCATTTTGTTGATTTTGACCCAGAATTAAAGGAAGATCTAATTCGAAAAACCCCTGAGCCCAGTATGTGGACCAAGAGGAAAACCAGCCACTGTTCAGACTGAAATTCAGACTTAAATGAGGCAGAGAGAGTCGGTAATAAAATAAAACCTTGTGGAAGGTTTTTCTCATAGCAGGTTAGCTTTGAAAGTGGCATCAGCAACCACTTTGAAAGCAGGTTTACAACCCAGAAAGCATGAGATGCACTGGTTTCTTGAGCAATCAGACTAATGACTGCAAAATACTTGAAAGGTAGTAACTTGGGGAATTACACATACCAGTTGTGCTAGTTGGCTTTGCATTGCTAAAACAAATACACGAGAAAAACAACCTCAAGGAGGAAAGGTTTATTTTGGCTCATGGTTTCAGAGGTTCAGTCCTCACTGAGCTGGTTTCATTGCTGTGGAACTGAGGTGAGGCAGAAAACCATGCCAGAAGGGTGTGGTGGAGCAAAACTGCTCACCTCATGGCAGCCAGGAAGCAGAAAGTAAAAAGAGCCAGAGAGGGAGAGGCACCTGTGATGATATGACATAACCCCTCAAAGGCATACCCCCAATGGACTTCCTCCAACTAAGCCCCTCCTCCTAATAGTCCATTCAGCTATGAGCTCATCGATAGAAATGGTTGCCATTGTGACACTTCTAAACATTGCTGCACTGATGATCAGGCCCTCAATATGTGAATCTCTGGAGGATACCTTATGTTTGAATGATAACAGCCTGACTCATAGTGGGCTTGGTTGGGTGGATTTCTTCCATATAGAATCAGTTAGATAGGTGTTTCTAATGTGGCTTTTAAGCAGAAGATCCCTCTGGTGGGTCCCATCCAACTGGTCGTGTATTTCTGTTTTAGAAATCCTATAGATCTGGCTGTCTTAGAAACATGTTCCTTTCTGTCAAAGACTCCTCCCTGGCTGAGTTACACATTCCTGTAGGGGGAAGATCCCAGAACCTTGCTTGGTTAATAGGATCACAACAGTTTGCTGTCAGGATTTAGTGGAAATTTTACCTTTATGAGGATTTTGGTTTTGCTATTATTTCTTTTATTCAAAACACACTTAAATGCTTCATTTAAGTAAACATTTACAAAACTTATACATTTTTCTCCACTGCTGATTATGCCCATTTTGCTAAAGATCAATATTCTTACAAGGCTGTGGAGAGAACTTTGTAAGAAAACCCTGGGTGGGAAATTCTATTTTTATAGGCAATCTGCATATACATTCTTCACTTGATCTTATCCAAAAGGCCAAGAACGATTGCATATACATTCTTCATAATTCCCAGAGAGTGACTGCCCTCTTGAGTTGTCAGAAACATGAAAATTATTTATTTGCCCAGATAATTGTTTAGTTTGGGACTATGCCTTGTGTAGTTAAGGTGATTAATCAGTTTTATATCTCATTATGAGTGTTCTGTTTATAACTCTTTGGTCCTTGGTTTATGCTGCCTTCTCTTCTACAATGTCTAAAAAGATGTAATTTCAGGGGTCATTTATCAGGATGGGATGTTTGCCTGCTAGTAATCCTAACCTTCAGGCTTGTTTAAAGCTACAGAATTAAAATTCTGGTTGTTTTTACCGACTTAAAGCCTAAACAATTTTGCAGGATAGATCTACTGTAAATAATAATCCTCTCTCATTTTGGCTTTCCAAAAACCCTGCAATTTCTTTCTTTTTTGTGTAATAATATTTATAGTAACTTTATTCACAATACCTAAAACCTGAAAATAACCCATTTCAGCAATTGAATAGGAAAACAGTCATCTCATTTCATGTGTTTTTTTTTGTACAAATAAATAAAGGCCAAAATAAAAGGTAATAGGAAGCAGGGAGATAGATCTTTGCAAATGGGAAGGGAACCAAGAGGTGGAGAGGGGAGAGGGAGGAGTGGGGGGGAGGTGTAAAAAGAACTAAGATGCGTTATTTGTATGGATCAATTCCTCAATGAATGCAATTATTATGTACTGTAAACATGTATTAATAAAAATGACAAATATTTCTCCAAAAACCTCAAGAAAAGATCCTTTGTGTTTTGCCTTAAAATGGATGCATTTCATCATTTTGTTGGCAAATAGCATACAATCTTTCTCTGTGTATATTCATAATCCAAAACCATGTTACTGAAATCTTCACCATTATACCACTAGGGCATGCATTCTGTGAACAATTTCATGATTGAAAAATCTCATTAAGTTTATTCTGATAAGCACAATAAATTTGGAGGAAAAATAAATGTTTATAAGGACCAAAAAAAGTTTATTCTGATATCTTTAAATTCAAATGAGAATTATTCGCTGGGCATGGTGGCTCATGCCTGTAATCCCAGCACTTGGGAAGCTGAGTCAGGAATATTGCTGTGAGTTCAAGGCCCTCCATAGTGAGTTCAAAGCCACCTGAACTCAAAAAAAATGATAATTACTCATTTTAATACCTTATAGAGCTTCTGTCTCAGGAACTGCAGTTTTAATTAATGTATGAATAGAGCTAATATGAAGGGATATAAATCTTCAACTAGAGACTAAACCTAAAACATAAAATGTTGAAAGATACATAATTAAGGGACAGAGCAAAAGGTAAAAATAATTGAATAATGATGAAAAGAGCAACACAGTAAATATTATAGAAATAGATAACTCAAGGGCTGACAATAGTTATAATGAATATTGATGTGGTTCTTGTTCCCCATTGACCACTGGACTAAGCACTTTATGCACGCAAGACTTAATGTAATCCTAACATCGAGCCTACTAAGTACGTACTATTATTATGCCCATCTTACAGATGAGGAAATTGAGGCATAAAAATTACATGACTTATCTAACACTGAACAGCTAGTAAATGATAGAGCCCATATTTAAATCTAGACAGTCCAACTTCAGATTTTATACACTTAGTCTTTAATCCTTACTAAGTAAGCTAAAGCCTCAAAGAAAAATAAAAGAAGAGGGAAAAAAGAAAAGCATATAGCAATGCTTTGTCCAGCTTTTTGTCCATGATCCACTTCACACGGAGACCCTACACACAAATATGGATGTAGACTGGGAGTCACCATTTCTGTTTTCCAAGCAGTATGACGTTATCTATTTTACTTTTTTAAAATAAGAGGAGAGAGAGAGGGAGGGAGACCAGATTAGAGATGCTAAGTAGATTCCATTACCCACAAATGGGTTATGACTCACAATTGAAAAATACTGCTCTTTTGGAAATCCTTAACCTTCCTTTTATCCCCTGGTACTGGGGATATAACTTAGGGCCTTTGAACTGAGCTACATTCTCAGCGCCCCCTTTTTTTATTTTTGAGAAAAGACGTCACTAAGTTGCTAAGTTGCCTAGGCTGATTTTGAACTTGTGATGCTCCTGCACCAGCTTCCTAGGGTGCTGGGATTTCAGGCATGTATTTCCATACCTGGCTGATTATGCAGATTAAAAGAAAAGAATCATTTCTGCCACTGTTTATTCTGAGGATTAAAAGTAAAAACACTTCAGGAAAAATTAGCATGAAACAATGGTATGGATTAAAGTTTCAGTGGTATTCTGAGATTTCTAACATAACAAAATATGTTATATTTTTTATGGGCAACAAATACATTTTTAAAATCCCCAAATCTGTAATTTAGAATTTATAATTGTTTCTTAAATTATTTCAGTATAAACTATGAGCAACTTAGTTTTGTTTATCTGCATTACATTTAAGAACATATTCATACAATAAACCAGGCTTGTTGGTACATGCCTGGTAAATGCCAGCTATGTGGGAGGCTGAGACAGGGGGATTGCTTGAATTCAGGAGTTTGAGGCCAGTCTGAGGAACATAGCAAGACTCTGTCTCTAGAAAGGTCATTTGTGAGTGGCGCGGAAGACACCGAATCACCCCGCTGCACACAGACAGGTCTGCCCATGCCCTATCTAGGTCCTGAGTCACACGGAACACGCTGAATCAGCCCGCTGCAGACAGGCAGGTCTGTGCAGGCCCTACCAAGGTCCTGAGTTGCGCGGAAGACACCAAATCACCCTGCTGCAGGCAGGCAGCCACCTGATTCCACACTACAAAGACGCAGAGGTCACCAGACCACCAGACCAATGTACTGAGTCCCACTGTTCCCGGCCCAGAGGTAGGGGCTTCTGAGCTGTTGTCCCACTGCTCCTGGTTCAGAGGAAGGGGATTTCCGGTCACCATCCCTCCCGCTGCTCCCAGCCCACAGGAAAGGGCTTTCGGGCCACCTTCTGTCCCCCTGCTTCTGGCTCAGAGGAAGGGGCTTCCGGGCCACAATCCCTCCCACCGCTCCCGGCCCAGAGGCAGGGGATTCTGATCCACCATCTGACTGCTCCTGATCCAGAGGAAGGGCTCTCCTGGCCACCATCCCTCTGGCTGCTCCTAGTCCACAGGAAAGGGCTTTTGGTTCACCATCCCTACTGCTGCTCCCGGCCCCTGTCCCACCTCTCCCAGCTCAGAGGAGGTAATCTCTGCAGGCGCTAACAGTCCCCCACCCCAGTCAAAATGAGAAAAGACGTAAATAAGTCTCAAAA
>NW_004624806.1:1424471-1467394 GCF_000247695.1 Heterocephalus glaber
TGCATCATGTAAAGGTACAATTCCCAATGAGAAATGTAATTGTGTTGTATACCTACAATGTACCAATAAAAGAATTTAATAAAAAAAAAAAGAAAGGTCACTTGTGAGATATGTTATCTTTATTGCTTAGAATTGTTCTCCCCTTCTTCTTTTTCTGTCTTCCTCCTTCCCTCTCTTCCCCTCTCTCTCCCAATTCCCTTTCTTCCTTATTCTTTTCTTTTCAAGACATAATCTCACATGATCTGCTTAGGAAGAAAGTTATATTTAAGAATAGTTAGCATATTCCTCACATTCAGCTACATAATGTTACATAATGGACGTACATAAGTGCAGAGAAAAATACAATCTTGACTGATGAATGTGCTAACAGTTTCCTGGGGCAATGAATTAAGTACATGGAGGCAAATCATATTTAGACCAATCCACAATGGATTCAGACAACGTGGTTGCTGACTGTAATAAAAATAACAGGGTTCTTGTGCAGCTCAAAGTATATAAGGGTTTATCACTACAAGTGAGCCTTCTGGACCCAGCCATTTTAAATGTGGCTCTAAACATAATAGTTTTCCATGATGGACGTAGGTTTAAACATGACACTAAGACATAAGCCCATGAATCGCTGAGATGTAATCTCTTTGAACAGAGAATGACTTCAGAAATGCAACATTTACTTCAAAATTTAACTTTGGATTTCTATGAAAATATTCCAGGATCTGCAGTCCTACAAAAACTATATGCAAATGCTTGGAATTCACTTCTTTTGGACAGGTGAACTCCGGTGATGATTACAAAGTATCTAGATCTTAGCTCAATAAAGCAAGTACTCTGAATTTTGCAGTCAGAATAATACACTATGATTACAATGGAAGTAAAATGTCGGGTAAGTTTAATAAATGGAAATACATCATCTACTTTGGGCTGTTTATTCATTCCAGGACCAAAGCAGCTCCTGAAACTTCTGAGTTTCTAATTTAGAAAATCTTAAATGGGGAGAGAATGGTTTGGACAAGCCTGGCTAGCAGTTTTCAAAATCTCATTAGTCCTGTAAAATTTCAATTTATCCTCTCAAATTTGCAAGGCTTCCAGCACATTTACCAATAATACTCTTTTCTTTTCAAGTTATCATCACCTCTATCTGCAGTTCCCCATATCATTAAACTGAACGCAGGGATGTGGCCACAGAAAAACCATTCAGTGTTCCCTGCCAGTAATTACTATTAAAAGAAAAGAGAAGGGATGAGCAGACAATATTAAAAGTTCTGGGGAGAATGTCTTCCCTCCTGGTGCACCCAAATTTCTTTAAGGTATTAAAATTATTTCTACATGCATAACACTCATTTCAGCCTACCAACAATATCCACTGTTGTCTACTTGGTTCTGTGAAAGACAGAACACATCTATGGAACCTTCCCCTGTGAACACATGGTTAATGCTGGGTTTATAACCACCCACAGAATATCCCAACCACATGCAGGTCATGTGTCCTAAACATCTCTTGGGTCTTAACACAGCCATGGCTCTTAGTAGACACCAGGGACAGTCACCAGCACAGCACGGGCTATGCAAGTGACCCTCAGATGTGGAAAGCAAAACATGCTAAGACAGTGCAGTCGGCACTGGAGCAGGCCAGAAGTCCATCCTTGGAACGATGGGAATGTGGGAATGTAACTGGAAACCAGAAGCATTTGCATGGCAATGCACAGTGGTTTTTAAGAAGCAGCCATAGGGCCTCTCCCCAGGTGATGATGCTCGAAGGCCAGTAGGGTGACTCTGGCTACTCATCCTGGCTCTGATCAGCAGCCTGAATGCTTGTTTGCTTTTTGTGTCATTGTTCAGGGTGTGTGGTCTCCTTTACATCACCTTCTTAAATGCAACCTCAAAGACTCCAACGTTCTCTGTCCCCTGTGGTCTGGTCTTGCCCATGACACTCACTCTCAGTTTGCCCTGCTAGATGTCACTGGTGAGCAAATCAGTGACTGCCTGGATCATTGCAGTGCCTTGCTGTCTGGTTTCCTTCCTGCCAGTGCTTGTACAGGGCTGCTGGAGTAGCCTCCCACATGGTAAATCTGACTGCTCTGTTGCTATGCTTGTAGGTAGGCGATGGCTCCTTCTGGAAGTGATGAGCCTTGAAGATGGGAGGGAGCAACATGGAAGGGTTACTGGAGCCTTGTGGACTAGCACGCTTCCAGCAAAGGATGACAGCATACCAGTGAGCTGCAGATAGGCTCAGGTGATCCTCACAGAAATCCAGCAGCAAGGTGGTACCCTGGGTCTCCTTGGACGAACCCTAAACATCAACATTTGGAGGGCACAAGTACCGAGAACAGTGAGAGGAGAAGGGAGGGGAGTGGAGGGGAGGAGGGATGAGAGGAGGGAAAGGGTGGAAGGAAGGAAGGAGGGAAGGAAAGGAAGAGCGGGCCCACGCAGTGACTTACGGTTACAGGGTGACCAGTGTTAAGAGCTGCAGCCATATTGAGGTCTCTGGGGTTGAAAGCTCATATTCATCAGGGGTTAGTGTGATAGCCACTGACCTGCTGACCTGCCTGGTTCATAGGACTTACAGAGTGGACCTCAGGCAGAACGGAGACAGCCTGGAATGTCCTGCTGGCCAGGTACCAGTGAGGCCTGGTTGGGCACACCCGGTCAGGTAGTAGGGAGGAGGGCTGTGCAATGAGCTCTTGGTTGGCCACCTCATTTCCCATCCATGCCTTCTCTTCCCACTGAGGGGTTGCCACAAGACACAGTGCTGCTCCAAGAAACCGAAACGGAGGTCTGGAAAGGCTTTTGTATTTACAATAAAAAGTAGGGCGCTTGATTTCCAGGCTTTGTGCTTCTTACCCTTCTGTCTTCCTCCTCAGTGGGTTGCAGTGGCCATCTGTGGCTATGTGGGAACAGCGCAAGGACACACTAACACAGGATTCCTCTGGTGGCGGCAGCCAGCCACTGACTCAGCCCCAGAACCACCTAGCTCTGGGCAGGGTTTGGTTAGGAAAAAAGAAGACTCTAAGCTGTTAAATGGGTCTCTATTCTTTGCAGCCAAAGGCAAATTTAACTAATAGAATGAGGGGAAAAAGACATCAGGACTCTGGATGCCTTTAGCAGCATGGAAGACAAACTCACCCAATTCCCTAGTAGTCAATTCTGCCTTTAATGAATATTCAAAGCATCCTTTCCCCCCTACCTTTGCTCAGTGTGGTCCCAGGGCCCTGGTTCTGTTGGACATGTAGCTTCCCAGGCCCTGCCCATGAGCTTAGGGACCAGTCAGACTGCATCTCAACAGGCTCTCTGGGTGATCTGTTTGGTTGCTGCAGTTTTGATGAGCCCTGGGCCAGATCCGCAGTTTTAAATCTGGCCTCATGTTGGTCAGCACGCAGGCCTCACCCTTAGACATTCTGATTCAGATAGTCTGAGAGAGAATCTCCTATGTGATTCTGACATGAATTCAAGGCTGAGAATTGCTTTGCTTGTTATCAGTGGTGGTTGGACCACCAGCAGCATCATAAGAAACAGACTCTGAAGTCCCAAACCAGATGTGCCATACTAGTCTCTGGTGGGGCCAGAATCTGGGTTTGACCAGCCGCACACCACTGACACTTCTGTCAGGTGAAGAAGCTGTTATGAAGGACATGACATGACTCAAGAGAGGGCAGCAGCGAAAGTCATAGAAATGCCACAGGCAGCAGTGTTTTGCTGGCCCACACTGCCTCCAGCTACTGTGGCTTCCCAGAGGGCAAATACTGGCCTTATTCATTTCCACCTCCTCCCAGAAGCATCCTACACAGAGCAGGCAGGAAATGCCTATCAGTATCTGTCAATCACTCTACCAGCTATAGGTATCTGATCTGGAAGGGAGTCAGGAACAGAACAGGACTTAACAAAGGCTTTTGGTTGTATCTCTCATCCCCGAATGCTTCAGCTACAGACCTTTTTTGTAGAATTCCTCCTTCTAAATCACAGAGTGCTGTTAGTCTTGGATTATTTCTGGACCACACTCTGCAGTTGTGCTCAGCAGCCTGAGCTAACTGGTCTAACCCATTAAGGAGCTCACATTGCAGATCTAGCTCTCCAATGTGGCGCGGCAGCAGATCACCAGGGCATGGCAGATCGCTTAGCATTCTAAGTCCTGAAGGAAAGGTGGGGGCTCAGTGGTCACCAACCTACTGTGCCTGTTGGTGATGGGACTCCTAAACCCATGGATAGAAGAATGGGAGGTGGCCACTGAAAATAAAGGAGTAGGACATAATCTTGTCAATACTTAGGCTAAACAGGACACAATAGATTCTGAGTTCATAAAATGACATCCTAGGAAGCTGGCAGTCATGGTAGCATGAGGATGGGCAGAGGAAATGGCCCATTTCCATGAGCTGGAGGTGGGGTATGGGGAGAGTGAAAAATTCCACAGGCCACAGACACCTCTGCCACACACTGTCCCAACAGGGCATACCTGATGGAGTTCATGGCAGAAATTCTGGTGGCTGAGGGCCAGGGGTTTAGCTCAGTGGTACCACTGCCTGCCTCGCAAGAGCAAGGTCCCGAGTTCGATCCCTGGTACAAAAAAACACAAAGAAAGAAAGAAAGAAAGAAATTCTGGTGGCTGGGATTAAGTTGCCTTACTTACAGTCAGGGATGAGCCACTGTGCCAGCCCTAGGGGCACCTCTGCAGGTGACAGAGACGTTCCCTGTGTTGCACCTGCTCCAGTATGCCCAGAACAGGGTCCTCCTTCCCAGGGCAGCGGCTTACCTGCTTCCAAATCTTAAGAGCAGGAGCTGACAGCACAAGCTCTGCACAGAGTGAGCAAGGGCCCATGCTGCCCAGGCCATACCTCTTCAAGGTCTCGGATCCCTCTTGAGGACACCACACCCATTCCTGTCCTCTGGGGCAGCCACTGGGTCAGAAGTATTTACCTGGGAATAACTTGATGGGGAGGCTGTGGCTGGTGCTGACCCTCTCTCTACCCAAAGGAGCCTGGTGGTTGGGCTGTACAGTGTCTGCTCCCAGGCTGGTATTATTTCCAGGACCTGGTGAAAGGCCAGGGTAAGGAGTGCCTGTGTAGCGCTTATCAGGCCAGGAGAGGCTAGGCATGCTGGGCACACAGAGCTGCAGCAGCTCCATACAGCTCTAGTCAGGCACACAGCACCCTCTCACAGCCCTCACCTCCTAGCTGTCCTCTAACCCCAGAATTTCTGGCCAGTCCCCAGGGCTCCCTTCCACTGGGCAAGCACACCCAGCAACATCAGATCCAGTATCCTTCACCCAACAGCCCCAGAGCTGTAGTCACCCTGAAGCCCAGGACCAGGACTCAGGAGTGTTTGTGTGATTCTGAAGTTCCACCTGCCTCAGGTGCACACAGGCATGTGTAACAGCCACACACATACGAACCCTTGAGCCAACACCGACATGAGGTTGCCATCCAGGAGCCACTGTCAGAAGCCCACTTGCATTTGCCAGCGAGCCCTTGCTCAGAGCTCGACCCCATCCTTAGGCCACAGGGAGCCAGAGACAGGTGCTACCAAGGCCACAGGAGTTTCTGTTCTTCACCTGCAGCTTCGAGAATCTGGGGTAGGAATCCACACATTTGTGTTACAGAGGATTTGTTTTTCTATCTTTTAATTTTGTACTTAAAATACTTGGAAAGATAGGAATGCTTTGTATTTGATGGCATATTTCCAAATGAAGCTGCCTCTATCTTAAAAATCAGAAGGCATGGAAAGGCACCCTCAGTGGCCCTTAGCAAAGCAACCAGCAGGTGAGCTGTTGCACTGGGGGGGGGGAGCCTACGGTTCCTATACATCTTCACCATCTCCTTACCCCAAGACTAAATGTCCGGTCCTATTCATGCCAGCAATTCCCTCTGAATCACGCAAGCGTTCTGGCCACGGGATTCCAACACCGGAGCAAAGCTGCAGTCTCCATTACAGAGGGGAACAAGAGGTAAATAACACTGAACATGTCATTTAGGCGCTGATAAAAATAGTCAATATTTTCTAATACGCCAGCTTTGTGAACACATACTGTTTCTTCTGTATCTACAAAGTTTAGAAAAATTAGCATTTTGTTCTCAAAGGGAGTATGCCTTAATAAAATGATTAAGCTCAGCATTATTTTCTATTTAAAAAAAAGTTTAACTTCTTATCCTGGACAGATAGGTTCCTTCTGAATCAGTGTACTTCTTCTTAGGATGTGGATTCTTACTTTAAGGAGCTCCTCTTTCACATATATACAGCTTGTCAAAAACTAGAAATTCTACTAAATACTGTAATAAAGAGCAAAAAACAAAAGAGCAAAACAATTTAAATTAGTTACCATAAAGTTACAAGATAAAGGAGTTTAAGATTTTTGAAAGTAAGATTTTCAAGTGGCTATTTTCATCAAAATGCCATTTTTCTACAAGCTTTTGTACTCATGTTCTTTCTGTAATTCATTTCTGGATATTTTGGGTGCGGTAACCCTTTTTTGTCTTATAGATATTATTTTCATGAATTTATTGTTTTTACATAGCCGACAATCATTCATTTAAAGCTCTCAAAGCCGATCAAGTTAGATCTCATCAACCATATAATGCAGACAAAGTAAGCTTCCACCCAGCCAATCCTTTACTGTCTTTGTGGGTCGCAGATATCCACCTCCAAGACAGGAAGCCCACACATTCGCTTTGCTAGTCCTACACACACACTCTCACACTCCAAGAGGCTTTAGATAAGGCAATGTGTGTACTGTTAGCTTGCTCTGTGTCCTGTCTGGATGCTGATCTGAACCCTGGCCAAGACCCTTTGAGGTTAAATGAGCCCAGCAGACCTGAGATAGATGTCAACCCACTAACTCTCTCGAGTTTTCTTTTTCAGGGATTATGACAAAATCTTTAACTTGTCTTCTGTTAAATACTGAGTTTGGCTGCAGTTTTAATTTCTTCAGGACCACTAAGTGCATGTTTCTAAAAACTGAGAATCTTAATTCAAGGCTGGGAAAGAAAAAGATAACTGGAGTCAGAGCTTAGCCTCAAGGACTATCATGAAAATAACCAAGCTGTTATTTTAATTTAAACTTGGTTTCCCATATTCTTTAGCTAACAGTTGACAAAAACAGCAGGATCAAGCCAAAAACAAAAACATTGTCAAAATAGGAAAGCTAGGTCACGATATGAACTATGGGGGAGAGATGGCAGACGCCAAAGAATGGTTTTTAGGTGGTCAAGGAATTAAATGTGAATGAACTGGGGACTCCTTAATATGCTAGCTGCTTTCATGACCTATAAAATGTACTGATTATATGAAAAATAGGGTTAGAGATTTGTGAGAAAAAAGTATTTATAAATATTGATAGTTTATTCCCTCAAATCCTTTAATTTGCCTATATTCCCTAATTGAAATCTATGAAGTTCATGCAGCTCTTTTCTTCGTAAGTAATAAAGATTCAGTAATTTATAGGGTGAAATTAGAGGATGGTTCAATTTATTCAGCATGTGCCTATAAAGGCAAATAAAGGAATTGTTTAGAATTAAGAGTACATTTTTAAATCTCAAATTTAAATGTCTCATTGTAAAACTCTCCTCATGAAGATTCCAGACCTAACATTTCAAATAGTGATGAGGAAAGCAGCTCAGCCGAGTTGCCTGCTGCATTTGTGGCAGAAAAATGACTGTTATGAAAAATCAGCAGGAAAAGCAAATAAGACAGGTACGAGATGCACTTAGGTTCAAAATTTGTCTTTAAATAGCTGGAATGTATGGGGAAGTTTTAAAGTACCTTTTTCTTACATATTAATAAAACTTTCCATATGAAGTGGGAATTAATTTTTTAGGCCTGCTTATCTTTCTTCAGCAGCAGTGCTAGTAGGGAGGGTGCAACACATTTCTTCTTGGTAAATTAAGGTCATAATGAAAGCTATTCTTAAATTGTCCTTGATACACCAAGTCGAAAAAATCAAATAAAACAAATGTTTTATATCGTACGTGTGATCATAAGATCTGGCGATTCTAAAAAATGTGATGACTTTTGTCTTTTAGGTATTTTTATCCCGTTGGTATTAAAATGCAGATGTCCTTTAAGTTAAGCTAGAAAGAACGGAAATAAATGGAATTAGTGAGTACTTAAAATACCATGGATGAAAAGTGATGAAAGTGACTCATACTCCCTGAAAGTATTCTAGTTGTAGATCATTCTAGAATTTTAAAGTGTGTGTGTGTGTGTGTGTGTGTGTGTGTGTGGGAGTGTTACAGAAATCCCATGCTCACAAATAATCACATTTGGAACTATTGCAATCAAACATTTATTTTCACATTTGAATCATATACAGGGAGTGATTCACACCAATACGAACAGGTTCTTTCTTGTATCTCTCATTCCATGGGCATGACCTGTTAATCATTTATTTTTCATTGTTGCTGATACAACAGAACCAAGTGCACTGACACCAGTTACATCTCTTCTTCCCTTTTCACCAACGTCCCGTTTTTTTCCAAAGGGTTGTCCCGGTTTTTTCCAAAGGGTTATCCCGGTGCTGAGTGATTTCTAAGCCAGTCACAGAGGCTATGCTTGCAGTGGCCTATCTAAATTGCAAGCTGTGATACGGTCAAAGAAATTAGACTGAAGAAGGCAGATAAGAGTTATAAGTCACTACAGTAACAGCAATGATAATAGTTTAAGTTCTCTAATACTGTACTAAAAACCAAAAAGAAATACGACCATAGCTTTCAGTGGCATACTGTTTGCATATATGCAAAGGCCTAGTATGTGTAATACACACAGAAAAAATAAAAATCAAACTGTTTGTCAAAGTCTTTTCTAATAGAAACTGCACTAAGCATGTTTACAGAGCTTGATTTTATTTAACCCTAAATGGAGACGCATTTAAAACAATCAGTGTGTTTAAGAATGAAAAACGCCAACACATTTTTCATGGTCTGACATGGTTTCATATAGTTGCTTTAGCCAAGATTTTTTTTGTGATAGATTTTCATATTACGGAATAATACCCTTGAAGTAATCATTCATATTTTCTATTTAAATACTATCAAGGAATATGTCTAGAGAATTTGGGGAGAAAAAAGAAAAATGTATATTAGTGTAGTTCTTAAAAAAAAATGGAGTTTTTGTAGGGGAAAGGATTCAAGTAACATCAAGTTCTGCCCGCTTCTTAAGAGATAAAGAACCAGATTGAAGAAGGGCAGGGTCACAGCCTTGATCCAGAACATGCTGTTCTCTCCTGTCCTGCCTGAACCCCACTGCAGGCAGAGGGTCCCAGTGCGAGTGACGCAGGAGATGAGCTCACACTCAAGACCGCTAACTCGGTACCAAATGCTGGGAAAGGCCCATTGTGATTTCACTTTAAAGTTTCCCATTTGTAAAAAATGCTGAGAATTAATACTTAATGTTTCCTTTTTTAAGTGAAAAGGAGAATTTCTCCTAGCACTACACAGAACACGTTGTAGTTTAAATTCTAACACTGTCAAAATTCAGTAAACAGACCCATGAACATAAATGTTTCATACGCTCTCTTCTTCCATGAAGCACTGAGTTATAAGAAACTTCGCAAAGGAATAAACAAGTGCTCGCTCCCTAGTTCAAGCACCAGTAATTAGTAAATGAGCACAGGTGTCACACAAAGGTCTAAAACACAGGCTGCAGGTCAGGGGCATGCAGTAGGACAGGCTGGACAAAGAATCACATGTATAACATCATCGCTCTGGCTCCAGTGTGCGCCCAGAAAGAACTGAGGGCTTTGGGCTCGGACAGCATCAGACAAACAGCCAAGGTACATGTGGTGATCTGGAGTGGGCTGGGCTGGAAACACACGCACACACGCAGCCTGGTAATAAAGAAATGCTCCTGATGTTTTCTGTGGCTTTGTAAAATACAAAGTGGGAACTAGGCAATGTTTGCCAAACCGAAGAAAAGGCAGGTGGGGAGCCCACACAGCCTTCAAGCTTCTGCGGAGATAAGATTAAACAGTGGAGTTTGAAAACAATTGCTGCTGAGCCCTTTAGCACTGCTTTTTAATTAGTTTTAAATGTTAGCCATCCCTGTAATGAACTCAGAATAGAAATGTATTTGGATAATTTTTAGAGATTGTTGCCATTTATGACTCTTTGATACAAGTTTAAATAATGAGTTGGCATAAAAAAGAGATACTCAGGCTTGCTAAGCCCCAAAACCTCCGATTTTATATGTGAAAATATTTTTGAAATTCAAGAAATAAATCCCTTTTCCCCTGCATTTTAATTTATATTAATTATTCTAATTGGCTATAGGATCTTTACTATTTCCTTTTTAAAAATTGAATTTACCATCTGCTTTAGTCTGGTTATATCTGATAATTTCTACTCTAGGACTGAAATCAAATGATTAAATTTCTAAGCCTTCTGAAATCTGCTGAAGGTTGGTCTGGGCTAGCTAGCTACCTTAGTGGTTAGTGCCTTTATCATTCCTAAAATAATTGACCAGTTCTTCCCAGATAAAGATTACTGTGGCTTCTATGTATCAGTAGTTATTTAAAATAAAAATTTTTTAGAACAAGAAATGGATTATATATCCTAAAATCCAGGAGCTATTAAGTTATTTAAAGTTGTGAGTCTTATCAACTATTATCCATGAGATAAAGCTGATTTTAATATAAAGGCCGTCCTCCATCTGGAGAACAGACACAGGGCCGACATCAGTGGACTCATGCCGCGGTCTGCAGTGTTGGTGGCATTGTGAGCACATTTCTGCTCATGTCCTTTCCTGTAACGCGACTTGATGCACATCTTTTATTCAAGTGACTTGAAAAACCATTCTTTTCACTTAATGCTGGCGATGGGAAGGCAACTGAGTCCAGTCATCTTTGCGCACTGCTGAGTCTTTTTTTTTTTTGGTACCGGGGATTGAACTCAGGTCCTTGAGCTTGCGAGGCCAGCGGAGGAACCACTGAGCTAAGTCCCTGGCCCACTGCTGAGTCTTTTAACAGGTAGGAATTTTCTATGACACCTTCTTGCATGAGAGATATAAAAAAATCCAAAATTAGAAGAATGAATTTTTATTTTGGAAACAAAAACCCCAAATTCAAGACCAATCGAAATACTCTTAGATATTGCTTAAATCTAAGCTGTCAACCCTCATTGACTTTCCTTGTAGCAATACCATAGACATACACACACCATAAATGACCACCTCAAATTTCACTTTTCCATTAGAAGAATCAAGGAACGCAATTCAGAAATAATATCACATCCTGCATTTTATTCAGTTCCATATGACAAAAATAGTAACCTAGACTAAGACATCCATTTCAATCAGTAGATGTGTCAAGCCACAAGATTTAATCATAAAAAATATTGGATCTAGGTAACAATTCCCAGCTGGCTCAGGGAAGTCCTCACCCTGCATGGTATTGCAATAAAAAAATAGTGTCTCTCTTCACCATGCAGGGATGAGCCAGCCCTGAATACAGACTGGGCCGGTCTCACTGTCCCTTCACGAGCCACCTTATTTATAACACTTTACATTTCTCTTTTCTTAAGTTATATACACATCCTTCTGGGAGAAGAGAGGACACTAACATAGTACCAAATACTAACCAAAACAAAACGAAACACACCGAAAGGACACAGATAAATAACAAAACATTCGACTGCTGAAACACAGCAACGTTAAGCCACCTTGGTTCCCTCTTCCCAATGCCGACACACCCCTGTCACTCATCCCCCAGGAGAGATGGCATGACACGGAGGTGCCACATGTCACCACATGGAAAACAGAGTTGCAGAGTTCAACGTTCATTTCCAACAGAAACAAACAGCTAATGAGCCTTTGAAACTCTTTGTTCAACAACACGCTGGCAGAGGAGCCCGTCCTCCTCCAACACCTTTTGCTGTTGCTGGACTTGTGTGAGAAAGATGGTTCTATTTTTCTGTTTCAACTGAGAAGATTCACTGTCTGATTCATTCTTCAGGGGCTGACAGCTCCTTGAACTGTTACCCAGCTACTCACAATATCTCTTGAACAATTCTGTTGTTGGAAGTTCATTGTGTCAGATCCCAGCATACTTGCAACGCATAAAAATGAGGTAGTACACACAACACTGACGTTCAAGTTTTGATTTAGCCCCACCTCCCAGCCTTTGCTCACTTGATGCAACTGAGATAAAGTCATCAGCGTAAGACCATATTTGCAATAATCAGAGGACATTGTGCTTTGTTTTCATTTGAGAAGATAATAAATAAATCAGGAACTCAGGAAATTTCAAAGTTATGACTGATTATACTGCTGGACACTATTTCTCTTGTTTATTGAATGCGGTTACCAGCACTATTAGGCAGTCACCATCCTGTGTGTGTGTGTGTGTGTGTGTGTGTGAGAAAGAGACAGGAGAGCTTACAGTAAAAATCACACCTACACAATGTCTCTCAGTTATTTTTGGACTTGTACTGATGTCACAGTTCTAAGATTAATTTGTCAAAGTTTCATTAGGGTGGTCACAGTTTTTCAATGGGCTTTGTAGAAAAGTTAAATAAATCATGTTAACTTAAGAAATGGCAGGCCTTATTTTATCGAGGCGCTGACAAGTGTTGGTGGCTTTTCTGCTTAAGTAGGATAGATTTCTTGTATTGTTTGACTTTAAGACAAAACAAGAAACCATAACAGGGTTTTTTCCCCCCATTTTCCTAAATCAAAGTACTATTTATAAAATACTTTACATCTTTTAAAATTTTCAAATTATAGACAAACCTCCCTAATACAAAATACTAAAAGTGCAATCGTATAAATTAAGAGTTTGCAACCACATTATACAAACATTACCTTTTTATTGTACAGCTTTGATGTTTACTCACAACTGTTTATAATGTTGTGAATAATTTACGGTGATGTATGTCTGTAACTTGTTCCCCAATCAATCACTGGGCTACAGACCACACTAGAGAACAACTGTCCACATAGCAGCTACAAACATTTAAGTTAAAAAAAATAATAAAAGGCTTGTTACTGACAGGTACTTGCACACAAAAAGCATGCTATCTTTCCCAACAGAACGTCACAATTTTGCCTGCGTTGAAATAATCCACTTATTTATAGTAAAACAAACTTTGTTTTTTTTTTAAAAAAAATCACATAGCCAGATGTATTCTGCAGTACAAAAGCTTCATTTAAGGTTGGGGCTATTTTATTGTCTGTTACCCGCATAATCTTAACATTATAAATACTACGGACGAAGATACTGTCGTAATACACAGCATTGGGAGTACTGAACCACTTCTTTAAGATGAAGAGTTCCTAAAACATAGTTCAAGTTTCTAACTAATTCGAACAAAACCATCGAGAGGGGTTCACTGGAATACCCCTGAAAGGGTTATTAGGTTTTAGGATAAAGGCAGTGGATATGAACTGAGCTCTTTCTGTTCTAAGGCGGTTTTCCAAGCACTTCTTTTTTTTCTTTTTAACTGGAATTTATTTAAAAAGTTGCAGAGTTCTTAAGAACAGTCAAACCCACTGTTGAGCAGAGTACCATGCAGCGCTCACAGACGACCTTTTGGCAGCCACATGGTGAAAGTATTTTCTGCCATAAGTAAAATTTTAATGAGAACCTAGGCATGAGGGTCCAAAGCTGACGCTCAAACTGCAAAATGTGAATGTGGACAGAACAGATGAATTGAGTCCCAATGAGTCCAGCTAGTTTATACCGATCTCTTTGTTATCCTCAACAAATCTCGTGAATGGACGGCTGGCTCCCGTCTCTGAGCTCACTTTGTCCAAACTGACAATGGGTGGGCTGCTGCTGGTGCGTGCTTTGTCCATCCCACCAGTCATGGTACCCAGAGGGGGAATGGCACTTCCGCCTAGACTTACTGGGAGCTGGGGGATACCTCCATTCTGAATGACAGAGATCTCGTTGTTCTTCATGGCGAGCCCATTAGTGATGGCTGCTGCATACTGGTTCCAAAAGCTAGGGTCAACATTCATGGCTCGAGCTGCCAGGTCCTTCTGAAACATTTCAGAGAACTTCAGGGCATCACCACCTAGCAGGGCCATGGGGTTTTCCACAGACAAACGGCGACCACGCCTTGCAGGGGCATTATTCCACATGTGAGTTCCCATGTGTACCTGTGTAAGATGGACAGACAAGCCACAGTAAGAGAGTCCATAACTTCAAGGTGGGTATGTCCTGTTTCTGCTGTTCCACAATGCTGACCCCATCCGAAGCATTAGCTTGGCCATAGTAAAACACAGTTAGGGAAGTTTTTCTGAGCATCTTATATATGCAGTCTTTCATCTTGTGAATGCAAAAACCAAAACCAGCAAATAAGTTAACGAGTGTGTTCTTTTAGTTAACACACCTGATAAACAATACCAAAAAGGCCACAGGGAATTTCTAGAGCTCCAAGGATAAAGGGCTTTGTCCATTGCCCACCTCCCGGCTTAAACCATCTTCTATTTGAACTCTTCATTGACTAGTACCTCTTTCCTCCCTTTCTTTCAAACAAGGAAGTACTAATTCTAAAACATCTTGGGGCCATCTGCATCAACAGAGTCCTCAGGCAGCTCTTATCCTTACAGTCCTTATTGGACTTTGCCTCTGCAGAGGCTGTGCCTCGACACAGGCAATCTCTGTAGACATGCTTTACAGAACACGAGACCAGCATATTTAGCTGAGGTCATGTGGATGCACACCCTAGAGTCAGCAGCATCTTGTCCACAGTGCGTCCCCTGAGGAAGACACAGTGCTGCTGTAGTCTTCAACAGGGACATAACTCAGCATCTGTTTTCTCTCTGGCCCTCCCATTCCAGGGAGCTTCTCACTAGCACCCTTCCCATGGGCCTTCTCGGCAGCCCCCCTTCTAGAAGTCACTGAGCAAGCCTCATAGTTGTCTTATTTGTATTATATGTGAGTGCTTAAAGGCCAAGTTTATTTTGTTATCAGATTCAAGAGAGCTTTGCCATGTGTGTGCCATCACCCCAAGTACCAGAGCAGGCCAGTGTCAGAGGCATAGGTGGACATGTATCCTGGACAGGAGGCCCAGTGTCCTGTTTTTCCCAATGTTGCATGGGATGCACACTTTGAGAGTATTTGCATATGAACACATAGGTACACACTCCACATGTATAGACATGCACACTCCATACTACGTGGCTACACCACATTCATACTCAGACACATAACCCACTTCATACCCACACACAAACACCCCCAGCATCTTATCCTCTGGGCCAAGGTAAGAGCAGAATTTCTGCCATCCAGTCCAAGACAGGTAGCACAGGGAGGAGTCCACAGGTACCCTGTTGGTTCGGCCACAGCTTCAAGCCCATGGTCCCCTTACCTTGAGGTTGCCCTTGGTGGTGAAGGCCCTCCCACAGATGGTGCAGCCGAAGGGCTTCTCCCCAGTATGAGTGCGCTCGTGGATCTGCAGGGCACTGGCCGAGGAGAAGGTCTTCCCACAGGACTGGCAGTTGTGCTGCTTCGGAGTCCGGCGTGGTGGAGGTGCCAGCATGGGTGCCAGGCCTGGGGTCATCACTGTCTGGGGCCCTGTGGGGACCTGGACTCCAGCCGGCAGTGGTGGGCCCTCGCCCAGTGCGATGGCCTTGCTGTGACCGTTCACTTCCATTTTGATCATGGTGGGTGCAGGGCTGGAGACCAGGCTAGGAGTGCTGTGGCTGGGACCTAGAGTAAAGTTGGGGTCAAATACCTGAGAAGGCAGCTCTTTCAATCTGTGTGTCAGTAAGTGCTGTTTTAAATTACCCATAGTGGAACACCCCCGCCTGCAGACTGAGCAGACAAATGGCCGTTCCTTGGTATGGCTGCGGTGGTGGATTTCCAACGCACTCTTGCAAGCAAAGGGCTTGCCACAGACACCACACACAGTGCTCGTACACTTACCCCGCTCTCTGTTCAGGAACAGCAGGCTGAAGGGGGCCTCCTCCTTGATGATGGGCCGGGTGGGGTGGCTGGCTGTCAGGTCCAGGGCACCTCCATTTCCTGGGCCTGGGGGTGGACTGTCTGGCCTTTCTGTCTTTAGCGGGATCTCCTGTGGATCCTCCTGATTGCCAAAGCCTGGGGACTTACAGCGGAAGCTCTCACCATTGCTGTTGGTGGGTGACAGTGCCTGGGAGGATGAGGATTCCGACAGGGCAGGGCTGCCTGCACTGCGGCTCTCCAGGTCACCCACCGCAGATGAGGAATCGTTACTCAGGTGATCACTTTCCCCAGATCCATTTTCCACGGATTTCAGGCTGGTCAGCTGCTGACAGTTCATGACTGAATCAATCATTTTCATCTGATTCTCCAGGGCAGCAATGCTGGAGATGACTGAGGGAGGTGATGGGGGGCAGGATCCTGAGTAGGGAAGGAGTGGTTTGGACGAATCGCTGGCTGCGTCCTTCAGTTCTGCGTCCTCCTCCATTGAGTTTTCATCGATGTCATCATCATAGCTGCTCAGGGTTTCCACATTCTTCTCATCAAAGGGCAGCTCTGCATCCATGGCATCCTGGAAGCCCTCTGGCAGAGGTGTATTGGGGATCTGCCCTCCCATGTGCATGCGGATGTGCTGCTGCAGCACCACGGCATTTGTGAACTTCTTCTGACAGATGGGGCAGGAGTGCTGAACTCGAAGGGGTGGTTTGGCGCGGTGGACCCCAAAGTGTGTCTTCAGGTTGCCTTTGGTGGTAAATGCTCGGCCACAGATCTTGCATTTAAAGGGCCTTTCCCCTGTGTGCGTCCGGTAGTGCATCTTTAGGGCGCTTTGACAGCTCAGCACCCTGTGGCAGATGACACACTGATTTGGATCCGTCATCTTCTTATCGATGTTCTCTACCAACTGCTGCAGTTTCGAGGTTTCTGACGTTTGCATAGAGTCGAGCAGGCCACCAAAGGGGAACTGGGCCTTGAACTGGTCAGAGGCTGCTGGAAGACTGGGGCTGCCAAGGCTCGTGGAAGTGCTGTCTGTGACAGCAGTGACTGCAGACGTGGGCACAGCACTGATCTGCCCAACAGGAATGTCCACTGTCCTTGCGTTTGTACAAGGCAGGCTGCCAGGCTCAGTTTTAGTCAGAGAAGACCCACTGAGGAGCGGCTGTGGGGACTCAGCTGACACTGGGATGCTGGTGTCAGCATGGTTGAGGCCTGGGGACAAGGAGGTGCATTCACTGGATGCAGGAGAGGGTCTCTGTGGGGAGCGACTGATGGGGGTGACACTAGGGGAGTCGTTGTAGCTGTGAGTGCTGGGGACCGTGGGGGGCAGCTGCAGTCCCACAGATGTGGGCACTGTTGGCAGCACTGGTTTGCTGTCCAGCCAGGTGGTCACTGGCTTCTCTGGGGGCAGTGACATGCCATAGGGAATCCCAGAGCAGGTGGGCACATTGTCGAGGTACTCCGGGACGGGGTAGGGGTTCATCTGGATGTGGGGGTACTTCTCCTTGTGCCTCTGGAAGTGCACCTTCAGGTTGCCTTTGGTGGAGAAGCGGTTCCCACAGATGTTGCACTTGAAGGGCCGCTCACCAGTGTGTGAGCGCAAGTGGATCTGCAGTGCACTGTCGCTGCCGAAGACCTTGGCACAGAACCTGCACTTGTGCTTGAAGAAGGGGTCCTCAGCACTGGCCTTGGGCTCGAACACTGACACGTTGGGTGGCTTGCCCTTGCGGTGTTTCATGAGGGCCGACAGTGGGTCCAGTGCGTTGGCCGTGGCAGCAATGCTGACCAAGGGGTTGGGGAAGATGACGCTGCTGGAGGAGGTTTGAGGTAGCAGAGGGCTTGGCAGGCTGGGGGCGGAGCTGAGCAGGGGCCCGGGGCCCAGGGCAGGGGGTGTGGGCGCGTTCTGCGGCTGCGGGGTGCTGCCAGGTGCGGTAGGCCCTGCGCTGGAGGCTGGGGGTGCTGTGCATTCCGCAGGGCTGGGGCCACCTGGGGGGCTTGCTCTGGAGGTGGACTGCGTCAGGGGTTGGGGGCCCTCGAAAGTGGCCAGTGGGGCGGCTGGGCCCGCAGGGCCAGGGACTGGGGCAGCAGAGAGCTGCAGGGCAGGGTGTGCAGCCAGGGAAGTTGGGCCAGCTGCACCAGGCGCCGCTGCTGAGGGGTTCAGGGGTGGCCGCGCAGGCTGGCGGCTCATGAGGGCTACCTGGCTGCGTATCTGCTCGATGAGCTGCAGCTGGTGAATCTGCTGCTGCTGCAGGGCCACCAGCTGCTCCAGGATCATGGGGATGGCCACAGCGCCAACGCCCGTGCCTGCTGTGCCACCTGCCGCGCGTGTGCTCTGGGAGAACTGCGCCACGGCCACCTTGGTGCTGAGCAGCGTCTCAAGGGTCACATTGGTGCTGGGCATCCCGAAGGTGGCTGCGGCTGGCTCAGGGCCTGGGGCCAGGGGTGGGGCTGGCGGGGCAGGAGCACCCTGGCCTGTGCCGCCCTTGTCCCCGGGCCCCTCCACGTCCATGGGCTCGAGCTCGCGCGCTGGCGCCTGGGCCTCGCCCGCCTCACCCTCCGCCGGGGTGGCCTCCTCCGCGGGCTCGCTCTCAGCCTCAGCACGCTCGCTGGGTGAGCTGGCGGGGGAAGCTTCCGGGAACTCCTCACCGGGCGGCTCAGGCTCATCCTCGCCCACGATGAGCACCAGCGGGTTCTTGGTGCAGCTCTCCTTGTGCTGCAGGAAATCGGCCCACTTGAAGAACTCGGCGCAGCATTTCTCACACACGCTGGTCTCCTCACCGCCACTACGGCTCTCGTTCCCGCTGTCCACGTCCTCTGCGCCTTCCCCAGGGACGCCTAGGAAACCAAGGGACGATATCAGCCGGCCTGCTAGTCAGCCACCCTCCGTCTCAAAATTTTGCCCATAAGTAAAATCAATATTTTTTTATTTTGTACAAATTACCCCACTTCAACATTTCTGACGTCCCAGCGTGTGTGTCCTATGACTCTTTCTAGCTAGCTAATCATTTTCTTAGCACAATCCATCAAATTATGAGGCTCTATCAATTGTGGATACTGCTTCTTAATGAAATTCCATAGAAGCCATCGATTTCCAATATTTTCATACAATCCGCAGCCACCCTGTCTGTTGGGTACAAAGCCAGCTTCGATGGGCTCATTAGGGCTCCCCTTCACCATCGGGCTTCCTCATTTCCAGTGAAATTACAGATGCCTCTGCCAGTTCACTTAACATTGCTAACCTAATCCACAACCTCCCCAGTGCATCAGCACTTGAAGGGAGCTGCCTGCACTCTGGTGTGGTCTCGGCTGCTGCACGGATTTATTATCTTTATGCAGGGCTGAGGCTGTACAGATCTAAAGTAATTCTATAGAACCTTTGGAATCAATAGGCATTTTTTTCATGTAGGAAATTTTGGCTAAATACTTTCATTTGTAAACGTAACAAAGAAAATATAAGCACTTCTTACATTTCTGCTGAGAAAAACAATCTCGACTTAAAGAGTTTGAGCAACCAAGCTACTTGCACCTTTTTGTCTCAGACTTCCCTTATAGAAAGGGCGCATTTCTACATTTTAGATTTGCCAGATGACTATCAATATAGGCTAGGTCTAAAATGGATCATGTTTAATATAATTAATTGGCTCTGTCAGATGCAATATTTCTTGGCAAAATGAACTAAAATTACATGTTATTGTGATTAGCCAATAGAGTTTAGTGGTTTGTTAACAAACTAGAAATTATATATTTAAAGTTCATTTATGTTGACATGTTTAACATGAGAATGTTGTAGTCAGACACACTTTTTGTACCTATTTTCATCTATTCTCATAGAAAGACTTAGCAAATTATATGCTTGTGCCATAGTGGAAAACCCTCTAATTGGTTACACATGTTTAATTACTGTTGTAGGCAGCCACTTCCTCTGTCTCCCCTTACCCTCTTGTGCCGAATAACAACCGTGTTTAATGAACAACTCTAATTCACACCTGATCAAATAAAGAGCTGTACAGGAACGAGACATGGACACATGATCACACTTCTGGCTGCTACCTTTTGGATAGCTGGGGTGTGCAGTCCCACCCAGGCACTGCTCAGTTCCCTGAGCCAGCTTGGGTATTACTGACTCTTAGCTGCTTTTTGTCAACTTACAGATGGAGTGACAGCAACAAATCAGTTTGAACACAGCCGAATGACAGCTGCAAATCAGCTCTTTGTTAAACATGCATAGTTGAATGTGAGAAAAAAAATCCTCAAAGTCAGTGTCCCTGGAAATAATTTAATGTTCTATCATCAACACATGGATTTGCTAAAAAGTCTCAATTTTTTCTTTTAGGGTTTTGGAAAAACAGTTCAGCAGTAGTACTGAACTGAGTTCAGTAGAGAAACCTGATTTTTAAAAAATCACCCAGAAAAAGTACATTGCTCTCTCTCCTGGAAAAGAAATAAAAATATTTTTTGAGGCTAGTCTGCTGCTCTCCATGAGGCCATTATTTCCAGGTAATTTATACATGCCTTTAAAAAATTATTAGCAGCATTCAATTAGCATTTTCTTAACTGGCTAAGCCATTTGAAGGGGAAAAGAAGTTAGAGCTCGCAGCCCATAAAGCCTCCTAGACTTTTAAACTAAATTCAGCACGGAAGATCAGGCTGCAGCAAGCAGTCTCATTACAGCGCGGAGGAAAGAATGTAATAGGTATCTGTAATGAGGTTGAGGGTAGCTGCAAGCAAAGGCACAGCCGATTTATACTGCAGATAGGCGCATTAACAAAATACTCAGAGCACTCAACTTTCCTCAATATATGCAAGATGTAATTGTAAACCTGCTAAGGTTATGGAACAGAGCAAACAAAGCAAAACACAACAAAATAACAACCTCAAATCTTCAGGTAAATAGTATCTTAGTGATTGATGAGAAAAATAAGGGCTACTTAAAATTCTAGTCTTGGAAGAATTCCTGCTTTAAAATTTCTTAATTGTGGAATGTTTAGACTTATTTATTAAAAAATAATCTAAATGGACATTTAAAAATGTTAATCTGCATTAAGCAATCAAATGATTAAACGGGGACAGACTTCAAAAGTTATTTTCCAATATTTAAAAGCTATGATATAAAAAGTATTAATACTTTTTTAAAAAGTAGCAACAAAATTAAAATTGCTAATTCCTTGACATATTTTTCACACATAACTTCATAGATGAGGTAAAATGTATAACTTATATGATATACAAAAACATTCACATGCTATGTAAGTTTAAAATTTTACAAAGTTAAAATATTTCATTAAAGGAACAGTTTTCTTTATATGAAGTATCTTAGGACAATTCACTGAGAAAATGCTTAAGAATTATGTTGACTTCTGGATCATTTAAAGTCAGTTCAGTGTTGAAAAAATTAATTTATTTATCTATAAATAAACTATATCTTTAAAAATGAACATTTCTCAGATTTTCTTTGTAACAAACTATAGCATGTGATATAAACACTTTTGTTTCACACAAAGATCTTATGCTTTTCACAAAGGTCTTGACCCAAACAAATCTCTATTTACTTTAAAGATTTGTATTTTTACATTCCTTTAGTTTTTTAATGTGTTAATAAGCATTTTTAGGGTTCACTTCCAAATGAATGGAAGTTGGGGAGTCTTCCCACAGGTAATTTCATTTTTTCTCATTGGTAGAGTGCTAAATTAACAACTGTTTCTCAATTGTAGATACTGTACCTAAATATTTAAGTGCTTTCAGCCAAGTATGTAATTTTGTTTAGTGGAATTTTAAGTGAAAATTACCTCAACATAATGAAGATATTCTTGTCAAAGAAAAACAATCTTCTACTTACATTCCTTCAAAATTGAAGAAGGAAACTGTAAAGCTGGCACTGTATCTGTTAAAGTTCACCATGCTAATGAACCTAAGGAAACTGACAACTGGTTAACAATTTGTTTATCACCAAAGCTTCATAATAAATTTGACTTCTGACTAGAAGATATCTTAAAAACTACAATTAGTGGCAGAAAAATTCTTCAATATAATTCAGATTTCTTATTTTGAGCAAATAAACAAGAATCAGCACTTACAACTTCTACTGGGGTTTGTATAAAACACCAGTACATGATCATCAAGTATTATTTTCACATGCTCAACTACAATTGCGTGATCAAAATCTGACTGCAATTAGCACTCTAAAAAAGTTGCAGAGAAGCACAAGTTTCATAAAATAGTCTTGAATACAAAAAGAAACTAGTATCTGACACCCAGGATTGAAATTTTGTTTGCATACTTTAAGATTATTCAACAAGTACTTTTAACTGAATTGATTGGCAGGAAGTAAGCCAAATGAGTATGTTTTACTGAGGACAGAGCTCTTTCGAAGTAGCAAGGCATTTTACTGATGATGTGCAGAGCTCAAGTGTTAACTTGTGATGCATTGTGAAGAGAAATTAGTTTTATAACTTGTTTTCATGACTCTTCTCATTATAATGATTACACATTACAGTGCCTACGTGCTAATCTAGCGTTATTTAAGTGCTCTCCATAATAAAATCTATGCACGAGAACTCTGAATGTAATTTGCAGTTGTATCATACAACTGCTAACCCTTTAATCCTGCATCATTTAAAGGGAATATTATGTCAGAATAAAATATATTTAACTACCTTTTAATTACACTAACTTTTTGAACTGGCTACTATACTCTAAAAATAGAAGTTATTACATCCACGAAAGTATGGCTTAAAATTGTTATTTCGATGTAAATCCTTGTTAAGGAGGCACTTTCTAACAATAGAACACCAGTAACAAGTTTGAGAAATTTATTACAAATGCAATGTTCTGTTTTCTTTCTTTAAAGGGGGAATTTAAAAACAAGCATTGTAAACATTATTATTAGTGTCAAAGTAATTTATTTTTTGCATACTGATTGTTTAACTACTAAGAGATCTGAAACTATAAACAGCCAAGGGATTGAGCATTACTTGCTGCCCTGGTCATGTATGAAAGTGAGGAAGGGAGTGGATTCGGCTCTGAGAACTCTCCCTTCACTGATGTCCAATATATATCAAACCCCTGATGCCGGGATCAGTCACCTGTACTATAGGGCTAAAATTACAATTCTTTTGGTTTGATCTACATATATCCCAACATTTGCTATTTACACTTAACCTTTTCAGGGTTTCTAACTCCACCACTATGCACATGTTCTTGCGTGATTTCTGTTTCTTGCTTGTATAGGAGGGAGAAAACATAGCCAACAGCATTTCAGAGAAACTCTTGAACGAAAGGGCAGCTTTGAAAGCAGTAGTTTCAAAAATACACGTATTTTTCTACACATGAGTAAAGCACACAGAAAATGATTAACAGAAATATTGCTATTCTTAGGACTGACTCTCACTGTGAAAGAAGCCACCAACAGTTTCTGTAGTCTTTTGGCTTTCATTCCTGGCTGTTACAGAACATACTCGTATCAAGTTTACACTGTATTCCAGAGAATGATGGGTCAGAAGATAGGTGGAATGTTTGGTCATGATCATATTTTTAAAAGTCTCAAGTAAAAACACAATGTATAAAAGTATTTGAGGCATAAAGCTTACTTTAAAATTTTCTAGCTACAGTTCTTGGCAAGACTTTTAAAAAAATTGTCTCTTTTCAGGAGTAAATAAGGTTGTCAATTACAAAGAAGTTGTAAAATAGGTATTTTGTAATTTTTAGTTACTTTTATTCTGCCACACTTTTGTTACACACTTTTGTTACATTACATTCTTAATTCATTACAATTAGCAAAGGGAGAAGCAAAACTTGTTTAAGTACTGGGAGAGGCATGCTAACCTCTCTACTTCAATTAGTCATTTTAAAATGCCTTGTCTATCCTCAGGACAGGCAACTGTACTTTCTTCTTTGCTTTTCCATCTCTTAAAAATCTAGCAAGCATTTTTCAAGTTTTTCTAAATTGTTAGGAGACACTTATTTTCTTGCAAATTAATTCTTTTTAACTCCTTATGATAGCTTTGAATCCCATAAAGAAAGATGAATTATCACATACTGAGCCCAAGCTGTGACACAGGAGGAGACAAATAGAGACCCCCACTGTGTTTAACAATGTAGAAGAAATTCCAGGCTCAATAGAAAAATTTTCTGTCCTTTTCCCCAGACCTCTAGCTTGTGCTCACAGAGTTGAACGGTGGAGGGCACTCTTGCTATGCTCAACACGGCACTGACCTGCACACTCCCTCTTACTCAGTGGCCCACATCTCAAATTTGTTAAGTCACGACCACCTGTGGCACAGGCACCAAACGTCTTCGGTTTAAAACATTGGCAGTTTTAATCTGTGGTGAAGCATCGGGGACAGAAACACTGTTCCTTTCTGGGCACATGCAGATGGGAGCAGCACAGCATGCTCACTTGCTCTATCAGCCCTGACACTGCATCAGATAATAAGACGTTTGTTACACTTCAAGGTTGCACAATAGTCTTTTCACTTACATATTCTGTTGTCATCATGCTCCCAGTGAATACACACATCGCTCTCCATGCCTAATGAAAAATACACAAACCTGAAATTCTTTAGTCCAGGCAAATAATTTCAATCAAAATTTGGTGAGGGGTGAACACAAGATTTTGCCAGATCACTTCTGGCTAAGGTGAGATAGTTTAAATATTGGAGATGCATCTGTGTCATGATGTGTTTTCTGCAAAGTGCCTACATAATTGCCCACACACTGGCCATTTTTCAAATCCATCATGCACAGAAATAAATAGACAGCAAAATTAGTTAGATGTATAACATTTAAATGGCTCTAGAGGGGACCATCTATGCTCGACCAGGAAAAAGGTTTGAGTCAGCCCTAACCATTAGGCTGCCACATGTGGGGTCAGGTGACTAAATCATTTCATTATTTGTCATCACTTTGCAGCACTGTTTAAATTCTATGAGAGAAGCCTGCGTATAGGTAGGAAATCGCCAGGGAAAAACCACTACTCTAGTCGTTGAAGCCAGTGACTCGCACGTATACACACCATACAATAGAATTATCAAACAAGTCAGCTGAGGTCACTTCCGCAAAGAGGTCCAGTAACGCTGAGGAGTGAAGACGAAGTGCTATGGCACCTGCGGGGTTAACTAAACAGTTCAAGATGCAATGGCTACACAAAAGAAAGCCGGTTTCTCTTCTTCCAAGAACTATAAACACTTGTGCTGGACTAGATGGCATTTGATAAGCTGTGCTGCACGGAACAAACGCACAGGATCTCTAGTTAACACTTAGATTCAGTGTTCACACTTAACAGAACAGTGGTGAGTCCTGTTGCCAAGGTCAACAGCACAGATGCACTAATTGTATTATGAGCTTGACATCTAGTGGTCACCCCTGGCAGGGCAAAGCAGGCAAAGGTTAAATCAGCAAGGTTTGTCAAAGCACTTCTAACTACCCACCTTCAGGGAGAGTCAGAAGCTGGCCAGCACTCTGCAATCCACCTTCCACAGTCAGAAGACAAAAAAGGCTTTATATGCCATGCCTTGTGGCCACTGTTTGCAGAATGCAAAGGGGGTAGGCTCTCTTGATAGCACGCAGAACTAATCTAGGGGTGATTTAAAAAGGCCCACAGAGGAAAATATTTAGACACCAACTGGCCTCATCCGGTCTCTTTGGTGGACACTTGAAAATTCTTCTCTTTAATTAAGAAACAAATCAATCTTAATCTGTAACATAGAGGCCATTCCATTACTTTGTTAATATTTTATACTTTTTGTAACAAGATTTCTCCTATTTGTTTGCTTAGAAATCACGCGCTTAACTGTATTTTAAATCAAACACATGTTGAAATTACAAGAGAAAAAAATTCAAGCTGTTTTTAAAAAATCAGCGTTTACTTAAAGTAATAGTAAAATATTTAATTTTTACATAGGTTTTATTTATATCTGATTTTATATGAAATATGTAGCAACTTAACATATGCTATAATAACAAAGCTACACCAAAGCTACACTAACTGTAGTAGAATTAGTTCACATCTTCATGAGACTAAGATATGTTGATCTCATTCTGGGAATGAGTCAAGAAATCATGTAGGAAAAGCAAAGCCAATAAAACAAAACAAAAAAATCCAAAACACAAAAAACACCCTTCCTGTTATATTATTAAAAAATTATGCTTCTTGAAACTATCTTGCAGCTTTGTAAGATCAGGAATCACATTATTAGCAGTTAAAAAGATTTTAAATTTACTTAAATCAAAGCCTGTGCCAATACTTACATTTAAGAACGTTAAATTGCAACTGATGGTCAGGCTGCAGAATAGAAACTTTGGCTGTATCTTTGCTGCATTTCCCCCTGAAAAAAAATGTTCTTAAGACTACCTGGAGATGATGGTAGAGCTTCTTAGAGATTGAAGCTGAAAATGAAATCTGACCCACTTTTGCCTGCTTTCACCATCATCGTGGATACAAAAAATAATCAGCTTGCTAAGTAATTCCTGCTGTTACTCCATACCTTTTCCTTTCTCTGGCAATGAACACATTGAAAAATTCTGGATTATGCATATGCTGTGAAAGTTTGAAATGCATTGTACACAAAAATTCCCTCTTTGTCACATAATCAGTTCTCTGAAAGGTAGAATTAATGGGCCCCCTTTTTTGTTGATCACGGCAATATGCATTTTAAAATGGGTTAAATTTCTAAGTGTTATTTTTAAAAGAAATGTTTGCAGGTTCTTTTCCTTCTCTTCCCTGGTTACTTTTTACCTTTCATGTTTCAGAGAAAACAATCTGCCTGTGGATGTTGGAAAGTGGCTTCTGCATTGTCCCTTTTGGTATGCTGAATTGTAAATGTGGGTAGTGTGCTGGGGGAGCTGAAGGCAAACCCTGGATCTACAGATAAAAGAAAAAAGACCTCTTCACCGAGTGCCGATGGCCTTCTTTCCCTGAATTTAAACACAGCCTGTGAATTCCTCGGGTAAATCCTTAGGTCACAGGCTCACCATATTTGAAAGGATTCTTAAGATAGCCATATACTATAAGTTGGCAGAAAATAAAAACACTTTGAAGCAATTAGTACCAACAAAATGCAAGATGGCAAACTGTTTTAAATTGCAATATCCTTTTGTTCCTCTTTAAATACATACTTTCTAAAGACAGTAAAATGTTTATTAAATTTCATTTATGCAACACAGGACAGCAATATTACACCTTTTGAAGTTCTTAGTGGGAGTTAAGTGCTGCACTGTCATTGGAAGTTTTAATTAGTTTTTCTTAGAACAAAAATCTTCAGCTGGTTCAAAGGATATCATTATTGGTGGCATAGATTTAACTCCAGAGCATTTACTTCTATAATGGGAATGAAATAATTAGCAAATAAGTAATTTTACAAGACAGTTTCTATTGGGAATGTAAATCTGAATGACCTTAAAATAAATTTTTACAAAAGGGTAACTTTAGAACTTTACATAAATCATCCTTATGTTTTCTCATTCTAAATACATTATCATTTCATTCCTTCAGTGATAAGGCTGGGATAGCTCCAAATCAATTTTTTATAGTATTTTTTTCATTGCTTGCCTAAAAACTGAAGCCTGAAAAAGAAGTTATAGAAATATGGGCTTGTAACTATAAAGTAATGTGCCTCTGCATCTTTGCCCTCTATTATAGTAAATTTTTTGCATACTGTATTTGTTTTTCATGACATCAATTTACTGCACGTAGATGGACCCATTGCTTTAATTAATATGTTATGCCCAAAGTGATACAAAGGAATTATTTACTTCATTTCTAAAACACTGTAAACTAACTTAGCTCAATTATAACTCCACACATGACATGTTTATTCCCACAGCATTTAACAAAATTAAAATTTTGAAGAGATCTGGTTCATGTTGGAGTAATTTAGTTTGTACAGCCATTTGTCTTAAAAAAAACTTTAGTTGGTTATCTTAGAGTGATACACACAGAATCACTCCTTGACTTCACAGGGAGCAGAGTATCTTTTATGCTCCATGAACAATCTGCTTCAGAACAATTAAAGCAGAAAGAACTTGTTTTAATAGTTTGCCTGAACTACCCTTTAAACAGGCATGGAAATACACTGCTTTCCTAGGGCTAGCCCCAGACAGGCTATTTCTGGCCTGTTGCAAAATATGATCAACATCGTGATTAGAACTCAGAATGGCTGTGGAAAACACAGGCTCGACAAAAACTCCACTCCTATGACGGTAGAAAGCCTGGGTGTGGTAAATCTCTAAACAAATTCGAGCAGCAAGGCGAATTCAAAATAGAACTCCTAAATAATTACTCCATTTGTGGGTTTCAGCACTATATGTCCTCCAACATGTTTACACTATTAAGTGCATCACGCTCACATTTCTGAAGTGAAATTAAAAATGAACAGCAATGCCTCAGCTTGTTAATTGTTAAATACAAGAGGTTTTACTCTATTAATTAAAATATGCTTTAATAAAAGGAGACATTGCACATTTTGATAACGACCCTACAAAGCTGAGAAGTATTTACATTGTTGCATTTTGGGGCGGCTGTGAAAGCCGATTTTAAGCTATTCAGGAGCCACAATAATAAAGCTTTAAAATTCCTCACTGGGATGCAATGTAGTTCTTTTGAAGGAAAGACTGTCTTTCTCATTCGGTAGAAATAAATCCATTCATTTGATCATGTAGTCATTGAGGGCAATACAAAACAAACCAAGTGTGAGAAATTCTATGTGAAGAAGTAAACAAAACAAAAAAATCCATTTCCATGACAAAAAGATTCTTTGTCCTTAATCTACCCAACATATGCAAGCGTTTCTTTTTAGCATATCGCCTGTTCTAATCTTGGCTGACTTGCTTCGCAGAGACCGCTCCCTCACCTCCACAACAACAAAAAGACCCAAGGAGTCCTCAGTTTTATTTCATGCACTTTTTACCCAGTCCGTTTTACCTAGTTTCTCACTTTCTCCATTCCGACGAAGATGTATACCTGCTTTGTCAAACTTTACACCACCCTGTGACAAACTCTTAAAACTCTCCCCCCCCTTTTTTCAGTCTAATTCAGTCTAATTCTCAAAGTAAAAAGATTAGTATTTGCCTCCGAACAGCTTATAATAGGTTAATCACAGCAGTTGGCTAGCCTGTTTTTTAAAGTAACAAACTGTCCCACGCCCGTGCTGACTGCGGGCTCAGGGGTGCCCGCGGCCGTCCCTCCTCGGTCCTCCGCGCGGGCGCCCTGGGGACCCCTGCGGGATGCGCCGAAGCCTGCTATTCAAGGCCGAGGCTTTTAACTTGAGAAAACGGATTCGGGATTTCCTAAACTTTACAGTGCCAAAATTCAGCTACAGTTAATCCGAATCGTTGCCAGTCTCTAACTTTCGCGGCGCCTGCCCTTCACTTCAGGGTGTTTCCAGGAGGAAGTTCCTACCAGCGAATTAACTGCAAAGAGCCTCCGGCGCCCGATTTCGATGCCTCCAAAAGAATAAGAAAACGCCTGAGAAAACCCTGAAACCCTCCAGAAACGTGTTGGGAGTCCCACCGTGTGCAAGGGCCCAGGCAGCCCCTGAACGCTGCAGCTGTGCTCACCCCAGCTTAATTCCCAAGTCGGCCATTAAGGAAAGGCCAAGGGACGTTTACTTTCTACTCGTTTCCGAACGGCATCATCGCATTTGTCAACGCACTGGGACATCGCGGGGTTCGCGGCCAAGGGTCACTCGAGGCGGCACACAGGCGGTACGGAGGGCAGAGGGCACAGGCGGGGATCAGGGAGGTGGCGTTGCATTCTGGGCTGGCTCGGGGCACGCACCACCCGGGCACCCGGGCGCGCAAAGCCGAACAAAGCTGGCCAGGCGGCGGCCTCTGGGACCCGCGGGGGGTGAGCCTTGGACGCGTATCCAGCTGCTGCTCCAGCCCGGGGCTCGTTCGTTCGAAGTCTCCGCCGCCACAAGGCCGCGACGCTTCTGGGCGCAGCGAGGCCGGGGGGCAGCGATGAGGCAGCAGCCGGGACCCCCGCCCGCTCCGGCTCGGCGCGCAGGCCTCCACGCCCGGCAGCGCCGGCTCCCAGCCGCCCCCCAGTCGGCCCGGCCGTAGCGCCCTCCACGCGCAGCACCCCAACTCCGAGGAGCGAAGCCAAGTTTCTTTGGCTCGCAACTCTCCGCGGCCGCGCGCGCTCCGGCGGAGGACCCAAGTCCCCGAGGCCGCCCCGGCCCGGGAACCGGACGCGACTCGGACACTTGCTCTAGGGAGCCAAGGAACTTTCTCCCACTCCGCGACGCACTCGGCCGCTCCGGTCGCCTGCGCTCCCACCTCGCGTGGGAGCCCAGCAGCCCCGGCCACCCTGCGGTCCCTGGCCCTCACCGTGCTCGGGAGCCCCGTCCGGCGGCGGCAGCTCCTCGTCCGACTTGAGGTGCTGAGGCTTGGCCTGTTTGCGCCGAGACATGCTGCTAGCGGCGCTCCGGCCCCGCGCGGGGCAGCGGCATCAGCTGGGAGGCCGGCGGGGACGGCGCGGGGCGGGCGCGGGGCGGCCGGGCGGGCGCGGGGCGGCGGCGGCTGCGCGGGCCGCGCATGGGGCTGAGCAATTAGGCTGGTGAATAATGCACGGCCATTAGCGGAGGGCCGCGCCGATTGGCCGGCCTCCAGCGGACTCGGGCGGCCTATGCAAATGAGGCCGCGCTCGCAATTAGCGGCCGCGCCGGCCAGGAGGGGCCGGTGGCCTGCGGAACCGGGTGCGCGCTGCCGGGCGCCTCTCACATCGCGGGCTCCGCCGCTCGCGCTCTTTGGCGGCCCTGCTGCGGCTGCGGCGGGCCCCGGCGCGGAGCGGGACTCGCCGGCCTCCCCTCCGCCAAGCGCAGCAGCAAACTTTGGCGGCGTCCGCGCGGCGCCGTCTCCGCCGGCGCGCCGAGCTCGCCCCTTTATAGAGTGTCTGCGCCGTCGCCCGCGCCCCGCGCCGCGCCCCCCCGCCCCGCCGCTGGGCCGCCCCTCCCGGAGCGAGCGGCCGCGGGCAGGGCTCCGGCCGGGAGCCTTTGTCTCGCCCGGGCCGCTGGGCGCCGCGCCGCCTGCGCTCTGGGCGCGCAGGGCCGGGCGCCTCCTTCCTCTTCGGCGCAGGTCGCGGCACCGCTCAGCACGCGGCCTACTCTGGCTCAGGTGCCCCGACTCCGGACCTTCTCTCCCGGTTCGAGTCCCCTCCGAAGGCTCCCCGCGCCAGCGGGGCTCGCAGACTTGCAGCCGGAGCGGAGTGCGCACGCCGGGGTGGCGGGACTTCGGCAAGACCAACTTTCCGGTTCGGAAGCGGCGAGGGCCGCGCGGCTCCTCCCCTCCCCTGCCTTTCCCTTCGCCCCCACCCCCGTCTCCCCGCCCCCCCACCCCAGGTCCCACCAACTCGGGAGCGTCCGCCCCGCCCGCCGCTGCCACCTGGGCCGCCTCGGCCCCCGCGTCCGCCCGCCGGGGCCTCTCCGCCGCGGGAGGCTTCTTAAGTCCAGGGAAGGGAGGGGACGGCGGGGCCCCAGTGTCCCTCCCCGCTGCCTCCCCCCACCCCGTTCCCCTTCTGGACGGGCGCCGTGGCTCCGGCACCCACTGCTGGGGAACCTGCGGAGTGGGCGGGGAGCGCGACTGAAAGTTCCAAGTTCACAGAAGTCCCGCGCGCGGCCCACCGCGTCTCGGGATTTCGGGGGGGGGGTGTGGGGGGCCAGGTAAGCGGTTCGCGCACGTCAGGACCAGCCCCGCACCCTCTGGCAGCCTGCGCGGCGCGCTGCCCCGCCCTCGGTCACACGAACGCGCCTTCTCACCCGCGCGCACACCCGCAGCCGAGCACACGCGTCCGCGTGCACGGCCGCTCGTGTCCTCCATCCTCGAGCGACCACCAGGATGTGCCTCGGGCCTCGCCGCCGCCGCCGCTGCCGCTGTGCCCGCGACAGTGCCCCTAGCCCCAGTATGTCTCTTTTCATCTCCTAATTTTAATATTTTTGTCCTCGCAAGTGGCCCTGTGTGGTGCGAAGCTTGGACACGATAGTCTCCCCACACTTCCCCTGGTCGTCGCTTGTGGCGGCTGCGGCCGGAGGTGGAGGGCAGGTGATGACCAGCTAGTCCCCCACGCCAGGCTGCCGCACGCTCCCCGCAGGGTTAGAAGCTGCTCCCTGGCTGGTGGGATCCCCTTCTCTTCCAAAGACTCAAGCCTGGCACCGCTCCCCTGCTCTCCGCCGGCTGCTTTTCGGTTCTAGGCTCTGGTTCTCAGCCCGAGTTTTGCTGCCCTCCTCTAGTTGTGTGAATTCCACGAAGCAACAGCTTTGGGCTCCAGGCAGAGCGCAGGAGAATCATGCAGAGGAAGGAAGCACACAGGTTGGAGTCGCCTCCAAACAGCCCCAAGAGCCACTTAAAAAAATTCTTTAAGGTTGGTTTTGTTTTTGGCTTTTGGAAAGCGTATTCACTTAGGTGATTTCTGTTTAAAGAAAAGCAAATAAAAGATGCTCAAAATCTAGAGTTCTCCCGTTTGACTCACACACACGTCGATTGCGCTTTCATAGTTAAACCTTGGGACAAAATGTTATCGAAATTGCGGTGAAGGTTTGTGAAGGCTGTGAGCGTTTTGAGGACGCTCCTTGGTCTGGCACAAAGGCGCTCTGCAGTGAGAAGTTTGCAGCTAGGGCTTTAGAGCCAGGAGGGACAGATATTTTCCTGGGAAAAGAGGAGATAGCGGCAGAGGTGGGGAAAGAAAAAAAAAAGTGGAGGGGCAGTGGAAAATGGAAGTTTTTGCAGAATTTCGCGGACCGTCCAGAGTTAGGGGAAGGCGCTGCGCCTCGGCGGGAAGGCAGACGTCTGCATTACTTTCTAGAACGCAGGAGGACCATCCCCCAGTGCTACCCCAGGCTAAAGGTGTGTTGGCTTTTTTGACCTGGGCAGTCCCCTCCCCCTTTCTGTTTGTTATCTGCCCACTTCGGGAAGAAGGAAACGCAGGTTCTCATAGCAGGCGGCATTTGAAGCCTTTCAGGGAAGACCCGGATCCCGCTAGACTGCAAAGCCTCCCGGGCCCCACAGCCCGAACGACTCCTCATTGGGTCGCCTCTGCTTGCTGCTGCCCACCTTTTTGTGGCTGGCGGCCCTCTCATACTCCCACCTCTGCACCCCGCCCCCCAATCCCTCTCTCCAACAAACGGTCACGATTTCCCTTGGTCTTTCCGGGGCTTCCCTATGCAACTGTTTAATTTTGTGCACTTCCTTTGCATTTTCTATGAGGTGTGGTCGTGGGGAGGATCTTTCGAGTCCCTCCAATGAAGGCACATCTGAGCCCGGGCCCTCCGTGTGCACGAAACATGCCTTCAGATTGCAGAAGAGTTCAGCGAATGCTAAGTGGGAAGGTAAAGCAGGCAGGACTTGGGGCTTGGATGGACGTCGTGGATCTCACGGGAACAAGCCAGCGATCTGGATGCGTTGGTCCAGCCCCGGGTGGGCTGCTGTCCCAGGGTTAGGGCAGTTCAGGGCTGAGCTGTCCGGGAAAGGTCCAGGCTCCGTGACTCCGTTGGTGCAGGCTGCGCTCGAATTTCGTTGAAAAGGTGAAGCAAAGATTTGGACGGAAGGGCCAAGAGGCTGCGGAAGCCTGCACTAATTCTCTCCACTGCTGAAATGGTGCCCTTGAGCAAGCCCTGAGGTGCACCCTTTTAGGAACTGCTTGGGCAGGACAAGATAAAAATTTTTTAAGTAATGGTGGAAAACAAAAGGCGGGTTTCTTCCCGACTTACCTGCTCCCTTCCCCTTTTTGCCTCCTTACACTCAGATCAGAAACCTCTGATTGTTCTTACTCACTGTGGCAAGTTTTAATGAAAGCATTTACATTTTATGCCCTACTGGCAACAATATATTTATTTCAAAGTGACAGTGGGTCAATGGGATATTTTCACAGATGAGAGGCAGGATGTAGGCTCTGGTTGTGCCCAGGTTAATGCACAGATGTATGCAACAGAGGTGTGGACTCTGACTCAGGCACGAGGCACACACATACTTATTATCACATGACCACTGTCTATTAAATTATTGTAATACCTAAACACTTGCAAAAACAAAAGTTGAGTTTTCTTCTCTGTAATTAAATCTAATTTGTTAATCGTCTTTTCTCTTACAATGTTGTTTTCATCTTAAGAGGAGACACGTTATTATTTTGTCTGCTTAATAATATTATTTACAAATTAATACTGTATATTTTACATTAGTGGAACATATAATTAGGTGTTTGATTTAATTTGTATCATTTATTCAGATAAAACAGAAAGCCTATGCAAGATTGATTTGACAAGGGAAGGTTGAATAGTTGGTTCTAATTTAACATCACAGTCAGGTTGTTGAAACTACCTGCCTCTAGATACACAAAAGATGGTTTTACATAAGGTGCATTTGACATTTTGTTTACAAAGTGTTCATATCTCCAGCCACTTAATACAAAACAGGAGTTCAAATATTAAGGCTTTCATTTTCAGACTCCTTTCATTCTTTTTTCTTCCCCAAGTTCCCTTTAACATATTTGGTATCTCTCTCCCTCCCTCTAGTTCTTTCCCCACCCCACAACTTTTGTTTTAGGTCCTTAGGTTTAAATTCAGCATGATGTTGTGTCTTTAATGCTGTGACAAGTGACCACTAATTGGTTCTCACTTGAGCAAAGATATTACCATACTAATATTATTATTGGTAAGAAGAGGTAATTGATAACACCACCTGCCACTCTGGGGCAATCACGATGATAAATGTTTCCATCAACAGGAAATCTGTGCTTGGTGTACCACAGCCCCACGCAAACAGCATGTCAAGTGCCAATTATAAAGATGTTGCTTTTCTATTATGTTGGGGGGAGGTGCTACAAAACATGTAGGTAAATTTTTTAATTGTGTTATTTTTAAATGTTTTATCCAAGCTTCTATTTATCTAGTTGAAGTTAACTTTCTCCAGAAAGATAAAAAGCTCTGTTTAAATAAACTGGTGGATGGCTAACTGCCCTGCCTATCCTGGCTACAACTGCTGGTCTCCTTGCATTTAAGGCCATTGATATAAATATGCCCCAATATCTTTAATAGGTGGGAACCATGTGCATGGTGTATAAATCCATTGTGGTCTGCGTGCTCTGAAGCCTGCCTGTATTTGGAGTACAGGACACTGCAATTTCACTGTAGGTACCACAGTCAAGCATTCCATGGCTTTTTAAATGGCATACACAGAGAAACATCAGCACATATCCAGGGTCTTCACACTTAGGGATGCAAATTGTCTTGAAGTACTTCTCTCCTGACCACTGAACTTTGCATGTGGGCTGCATGTGGCACAGGAGGGGCACTTCGGCATGTATGATTATATAAATAATGCTGGGGAGCTAAAACTTTGACTCTTGCCTCTGGGGCTGCTCAAACGATTATTATTAGCTTGCATTAACAGATGCAGGCCTCAAAAGGCGAAATCAGCTATTGATAATTGCAAGAAGTATACAGCAGCTACTGTATCGATCGGCTTGTCCCTTATTCCCCTGGTATGGGAGAGATAAGAAGACTCACTCTTTAGTGCAATATAATTTCTTTTGACCTATCTGCTTGCTACAGACTTATGATGAATAGCCAGAGTGGTTAAAGTCCTTTATCACGAAAGTTACCCCTTGATATAATATTGATTCTTTATAACTAGCTCCAAACACAAAAATCAAACTGTCCACTTGACCATCATCATCATCAATATCATCACAAAGCCTCTGGAATAAAGATCAGCCGCAGCCTGAAAACGTTTTCTATAATCTTCCAGGCTAATCTTTATTTGCTGATGATGAAAAGAAAAAGCGGGGAGGGAGGGAGTGGAATGTCATTTGGACGGACACTGTATTTATATGTGTACCTACATTAGGTCACTGCAAGGCGGCCTTTCCTGCCCTAGAACATGCTGCAGGCGTGGTCAGGCGGGCCCTGACGGGCCTCCCGCTTCACCTTATGGGCAGGGGCAGGGGGGGCATAAAGGGCTCCATGCGAGCTGTCTCGCGTGGGAGACAGGACGAGCCCACAGGCTTGGCTCGGTGGCAACCGGGGGCACGCACCCTCTGCGAAGTCCCCGTCCCTGCGCTCCGGGGCGCGGGCGGAGACGAAGGCGCTCCGGGTGGGCTCGCTGGCTTGGAGGGCCAGGCCGCCGGGAGGGGACTTCAAAGGCCGCCCGTGCAGTTCGTGTGCATTTCCCTCAATTAACGGCGTTTCCTGCCCCCTGCTTCCCGGCCGCCCGGCCCCGGCCCCGCCCCCGCCCCCGCCCAGCCCGGCCGCCGGAGCGCAGAGCCCCGCGTTCCCTGCAGCTTGCTAGAGTGCGCCAGTCCGCGCGTCGCGCGACTGCGGGGTCCTGGGGCGCCCAGGGGTGGGCCCTGTGGGGCCGCGCAGTGTCTGGACCCGCAGGCCCCAGCAAGGGCTGGTCGAGGCAGAATTTTCGGGTGCGTTTGTGGGCAATGGAGCTTAGATTAAGGGTGGGGGTACAGAGAGGACCCCAACTCTGACTGCCCCCTTGAACCTTTTCCTCCGTGTTCTACCACAATTCAGGGCCGTCCTTAGGGAGCACAGCGCTCGGAGCTCACGGGACCGCTCCGTTTACCCACCGGGCCCCACTCCTTCCCGCTTGCATTTCTGTTACCCTCAGAGGTCGCGCACCAAAGCGGGGGTGGTGGCGGCGTGCGTGAGTGTGACAGCAATGGCCCGAGGCCGTGAGAGCCGAGCGGGGATCCCCAGTACGCTCTCCTACCTTGCGCAGCGGTGGAGGATCTGGGAGAGGCACGGAACCCCTGATTCCTGGGCTCCCCTGCTCCCCACCCCCTGCCCCGTGCTCACGGCTCTGTCCCTCAGCCCCACCCCCGAGCGCCCCCAGGCCCAGGCGGCACGATAGGAAGGAGCTCGGGCAGGCCGGGGCACCCTTGGCTTCAGGACCCAGGCTGGGTGTCCGGGCTCCCTACCCCCACACCTCTCTCTTTTGGGTCAAAGACTGCCTCTCACCCAAATTCCGGCATTATTAGAAGTCACCGGGTCGACCCCTCCACGTGCAGGCCGCTTGGTTCCCTGCTGTCTGAGGAGAACTGTGGGAGGGGGTAAAACTCCGGGACTAGTTTCACACTCTGAACCTCCCCATTTGCTCTCCAAGAGGCCCTCGATTGACAAGGCTAATCCAAGGCTCTTTGGATGGTCCAGTTCAGGCGAGGGTCCTAGGCTTCCTTCTCCAGGCAGTGAGCTGGGGGCTGTCCCAGGGGGCGCAGGCAGGAAGCCCATGGCATGTGAAATGTGTGTCCACAGCTCTGCTCCCAGCCCTGCTGGTGCAAACCTTCGTGGAGTCCTGCCTCTGAGCAGTTAGGAGGTACTGCTCCTCGGATCGCCTGATCATCCTCGCTGAAGAGCAAGCCCACTCTTCAGAACATGTTCGAGGGAGTTTTAGAAAGCAAGTACAACTCTGATGTAACCGTTCGCATCCTTCTTGGCTTTTTTTGCTATCACAAATGACATTTGCTTTGGCTTGAAGTCTGCCAAAATACAGAGATGAAATTCTGCAGAAGCTGGGTTAGTGAAAGAGCCACTCACCACAAGGTCCTTGATCTTGGAAGGGGTGGGAGAGACAACTAAGTGAGGATGGGATCTCCTGCTCTCATTCAAAGGTGAGCTAATGTGCTGGGCCCTGAGGGGAACCAGCTTCACTGAGAAGGACCCGTTACCAGAACTGAAGAGCTGGCACAAGCCACCGGAGATAATGGGGTCTGTGAGGGGACATTGCTGTGTCTCCCTCCCTTGTCCTGTGTGCTGGCCACTGCAAGAAGTTTTGCTTAATATTGTATTCTGTATTTTGAACTATATATGTCAGACACATCAAGACTTCTCTGTCTAAGATTAAAAATGGATCTGGGGATCTGGTTGAAGTATTTAAAAAGTGATTTCAGTGCTATTAAAAAGAAAATCACAAAAAATAAAAATGGAACTGAGGATGTAGCTCAGTGGTAAGAGCTTGCCTAGCGTAGCAAAAATCAAACGACAAAGGAGGAATGCAGGGTTCAGATTGTCCGTGAAAGGATGGACAACACAAGAAAATTTCAGTGGCCAGTTCTGCAGTCCATTGTCAAATCAGCCAGCATTGTGCTGTGACTTCCTAATATCAGGCTCGCTCACATTAGTGACAGAAGCTTGTTTGTGGTTCTTCGAGGGTGCAGGGAAGTTTTCAGTGTTCTTCAGTGAGCTATTGAAAGGTTTTAGTTTCACTTTATTGTAGTTCTCTTACTAGGGACAACTCCACTCTTCCAAGGCTGCTAAGTGTAGCAGTAGGTCAGTGTTATGGGGCCTCCTTGGGATAGCACATTTAAATAAAGGCATCCTCAAAGGCTGAGCGATCTGAGGAATGCAAACAATAGTAAAAGTAGTAGCCACATTTGTGTGTGCCCAAAGAGGGAAGGTTTCTTTACATATCAGAGCCACCATGGTGGAGAATAGATTGGAGGAGCACTAGCAGACCCATGAGACCAGAGAGAGGCGGGTGCAGAAGGGAGATGGAGGCAGCTTTGGTTCAAGTCAAGGAGAGAGGTGGGGGACTCATCAACACTTGGAGTGCAGAGCATTGAGGGAGCACTGTGGAGCAGAGAGGGCCCCCAGGTATATCTCTGCTGTTTGCCCATTCCATGAAGAAGCTCAGGTAACATCCTTGCTGCTTGGTGTGAAGCCAGCCGGCACCTCTCCAGCACAGAGTGTCTGCCAAGGAAGTGGCCTTCTCCAATAGTGTGTTTAGTAAGCTCCACTTCTACGGTAATCAGTTCTTTTTTTATGGCAAATTTGGGAAAAAGTGATCATTCTTGCTCATGTAGTAAGAATACAGCTACCACTGGTTTCTCCACCGGCATTTCTTTTGTGATGGCCTTTCCCTTTGAGGTAACCCTGGTTAAGGCTTGGTTGATACTGCTGTTGAATCATTTTTTGCCTGGCTTGTGTGCACCCAGGCCTGGATGCACATGTTTATTTCTCTGCAGATTTCAGAGCCAGGGAGGATGTTCTAGAGATACTTCTTTGGAGTCAGCTATAATCCATATACTCTATAATCCTTATAATCCCCAACTTGAGAGGCTGAGGCAGTAGGATTTTAAATTCAAGGCAAGTTTGGTAACATAGCAAGTTCAAGGCCAGTATGGACTACACAGAAAGACCCTATACCAGTGGTAGCAAACCAATGGCACATGTGCTGCAGCAGGCTATTTGTATCATTGAAAGCTCTAAAAGGTTTGCCATCATTGCGCCTATACAAACAAACAAACCTAAATCCAAACATCAAACCCCAGAAAACTTCCTCAGGCACCCCTGTGTGCAGGGCTGGGCAGTTGCTGGGATTAGGGTGGAAGAGTATCAAAATAATGGATATAAGGACACAAACACACACAGGCACACATATGTACAGTACACATGGCCTTTGGTTAAATTCCTCATTGTTGACCCCCTTTGGGTTCCTAGGCTAGTCCAAGGGTGATGCTTAAAACTCTGCTTATGTGGCTGTGGACCTGCACTGCTAACTCCCTGTTTGCTGTTTCTGTTTCTTGAGCACCTGTTGATGGCCAGGCTCTTTCACCTTTATTCTTTCATTTTTCCACCCTCTCTAGCTGCTTTGCTTGCTCACACATTTCTTAGGCGCCTTAATGTAGCGTCGGTGGTATTAGTGATGTGCCCTCAGCTGACTTGTCTGTGCTCATTTTTTCCTTTACTTGGAGGATATGATTGAAAGCATTGCCCACTTTAATCTTGGAGCGCGGACTCATCCCTGTGAACTCTTTCACAGGGCCAACATTCAGCATTTACACATATTCTTTTTGCTTCCCTTGCAATAACATCATTGCCTTCTTCAGAAACTTTGAGCAGGAGAGGGTTGACATCATCCTTCCTATACAGTTGCTATTGTTTGGTTGAATTTCTGGGGCAAAATACATTTTCTTCTGCAGACAGGTTTGCTTTACTCCAGTGACTGCATTTTCCACCCTAGCTGCCTCATCACCCCTGCACTGTTCAAGCTGACCTGTCCTTGGGCACCGCTCATTTCCCCTCTTTGAACCTTGTCTTCGTTACTTGTCGTGTTGCTGAGACAAAATACCTGACACCCACAATTAAAAGAGGAAAGGTTTGTTTCAGTCTGTAGAGGTTTCAGTCCATAGGTGACTATTTCCAAGGCAGGGTGGCCTGACAGAGGGGTACTGCAGAGGAGAAACAGCCCATGGTAGGGCAGGCAGGAGGCAGCAAGCAACAAGCAGTGAAAAGAGAGCCTGTCTTTCCCTTTTATGCCATCCAGGCTATAAGCCTTTTGGCTGGTGCAACTCACATCCACGGTGGGGATTCTGTCTTCAGTAGATCTATTCAGCCACACCCAGTACTATGCTAATTATAATCAGTGGACTAATTTAATACCACATACCCTTGATCCACCCACCTTCCCAAAGCCCCACCTGTGAGTGCATAAGGCTTTGGTGGGACATCCAGACACATGCCATAACAATCTTTAACTCACCTGAAGTTATCTTTGCTTTCGTTTTCTTTATTTTTTTTTAATTTTTAATTTTTGGTACCTTGGATTGAACTCAGGACCTTGTGCTTGCGAGGCAGGTGGTGCACCACTGAGCTAAATCCCTGGACTGCTTTCATTTTCTTGACTAATTTTTGGATTCAGCTTGACATTTTTCTTTGAGGAAACATTCTGAGATTGCATCTACTTCACTCTTATGGTCCCTCTGTTCTTTGCTTATTACTGTTAGAGATTATGAATGCTGTTAAAATAATTTAGAAAAAGGACCTTATGGGTTTCATGAGTCATTAGAAGGCAGTTCTATAAATTCTCAGGAACACCCTCGCTCGCCCACCACACACGAGCATTGTCTTCCTAGCATGTGCTTCTTACCTTGCCCAGCTCTGCAGCTCTCAGCCTTCCACATCCTATTCCACTGGCACGGCACCTAATGTTATTGCAATGAAGCAGAGCTGTGAGCTGCCCTTCAGCTCTTCCATATATTATATTACTTGCACTTTTCTCTTTAACTCATCTTATTTACTATTCATGGACCAGGTCCTGAACTGGGCTTTATGTTATCTTCTTTAATCCTCACAATACCCTGTGACATGTTTCTTATTATCCTCCTATTAAGGGTAAGGAAAAAGAGCCACAGGAGTTTGCAAAACTTGTCCCAGGCCAAGTGGCCACATACTTGAAGCTGTATATAGATGAATAGGATAGCTCCAGGAAAAAGTGTATCTCCACCTGCAAACCGCAGCTCGGGTAGGTTTGAAATGCTTGCCTGGTCAGGAGAATCTTCTCATTCTTTCTCTACATTTCTTTCCTTTTTCCTCTCCTTTTAATGTTTTTTTCTCTTTCCCTTCTTTCCTATCTCCTTCCTTCCTTCCCTGTCTCCATCCTCTCCTTTCTTGTGCCAAGAATGGAACTCAGAGCCTTGCACATGCTAAGCACATTCTCTTGCCCTGACCTACATGGACAGCCCTTCTGTTCCTCTATGATAAATCATAGAAGAGGAAAAGTTTGAAGGGATGTTGGAAGTGGCAGAATCACTCTGAAACTCTGGTTGACACCCTGGGCTTCTCCCTGTGCTGGGGACTGTGGTCATTTACAGAAGAGCCAACAAGAAGGAAGATGGAGGAGAAAGAACAGGTGTTCATAAAGGCTTGAGCAGTTTGCCTAGACATGGGTGGACATTTCCATAGCCAGGGCTGAGTGTGGAGACAGCTCCACCTGAGAATCTCTGTTGGCACAGTAAGGTTTGTGTAAATGGCCGTCCAGGGCCTTTGAGTTCATCTGTTTTCAAACTCTTACATGAGCAGGCACTCTCCACTGCTGAGGGAGTTTCCCACGAGTGATGTTGACATGAGGGTACCTTAGTGCACACGCTTGCTTTTCCCTAATGTCTCCCGACAGCCTTTTCACTCAGAGTAAAGCAAAATGGCGGCACTCATATCGACCTTCTGTTTTCTGCCAGAGAAGACAGTGTTGTTCCTGAGACTTTTGGATACATACCGGCTTTCTGATTGTCAACATGTGCTTAAGTCTCACAGCTTCTGGTATTTGCTGTTACTATAGTGTCTTCACCACAGTGGTGATCAGGATCAGTGATTTGTGTCATCAACCATTTGTGTCTCTTGATAGAGAGAAGACAAAATTGTGAGAAGAAAGATGTATTGACTCTGCCACTCGCAGAGACAAAGTGGGGGTTTTGCTCTGGAATAGCGTCTTTGGATGGGTTTCCCATCTGGTGTATACAGAACTGTGTGCACTTTTAGGCAGTACATTCTGCTTATATATTTTTGGGAAGGGCCATCTTCACTCCTAATAGATATTGCGCATTTACATCTAAATACTGTTATGCACATACACAGATTCCTAAATGTTGTGATGCGGTCCATAAGTTATGGGTGTTGCCCAAACCGCAGGTTGTAGTTTTATTAGATTTACGTTGAGGTTGCGAGAAGGAGGGTAACTGAGATATTTTGGTGACATGTTCTGAAAAGAGGCGTCACTTTATCCAAGAAGAACATTTTTTTTTTTTGATACTGGGGATTGAACTTGGGTCTTTATGCTGGCAAGGCAAGCGGCGGAACCACTGAACTAAATCCCCTGCCCGAAGAAGAACATTTTTAACATATATTTTTACAGTGCCATAAAATGGCAGAAAGCGAACAGTATGCATTAAGAAAAATAATATTGCATTGGTACCAGAATATTCTTATTTTTTATTTTTTATTTTTCTGGCCCTCGGGATCGAACTCAGGACCTTGTGCTTGTGAGGCAGGCATGGTGCCGCTGCACTAAGTCCCTGGCCTAGTACCAGAATATTCTGAAAATAGGTCCAGAACACCTGGTTAAAACTCTCTTTTCCCCCACCCCCGGGGATTGAACCTAGGGCCTTCACACTGAGCTACATTCCCAGTCATGCATCCATTCATCCATCCATCCATCAATCCGTCCATCCGTCCATCTATCTAAGGCAGGGTCTTTTTTTGTTGTTGTTAAATTCTTTTATTGGTACATTGTAGGTATACAACACAATTACATTTCTCATTGGGAATTGTACCTTTACATAATGCAT